>JANHFL010008347.1:0-12940 GCA_032468155.1 Oxyrhabdium leporinum
TTAATTATTTTTGCAAACATTTGTACCCAGACAACACACCGTGTAATAGAAGATTTTGTATGAAAATAAAATAAAACTTATTTGTAAAAAAAAACAAAAAAAACCAAAACTTTTTTTTCCCCCCAAGCAAAAATATTACAAATGCTTTTAATTCATATAGGTAGTCCTTGCCTAGTGAGCAAAATTGAGACCATCGCTAAGCGAGGTGGTCAAAAAGCAAGATATCCCATGATGATGCCGGACGTAAGACCTCACGTCTGCTGCATTTATTAAGCAAGTCACCTGCGGTCATTAAGCAAGGCATTCTGTGACTGCAGCTTGTGATTTTACTGCCAGCTTCTCCACTGACTCTGCTTGTTGGAAGCCAGCCGTGAAGTCCAAAAATGGGGATTGTGTGAACCTGGGATGCCGAGGCCTTCATAACCCGCCCCCCGATGCAAAGGGCCCAAACGATGATCATGTGACACGTTAAGTGCAAGGCATGACCACAACTTTTATCTATCTGGCACTGTCATAATTTCAAATAGTTTCGAAGCAGAGCAGCCATTCAATGAGAGCTACCTATATTTTTTAGGGGATTAAAAAAACTCCAGAAACAGCAGCATCTGGTGGAGAAGGAGGTTCAAAGGAACTTCAAGGTCGCATGTCAATGTGTTGCAAGGCCCCCCCCCACCCTTTTCCTAGTACGTGCTTTGCAACATCACATACGTGTCCCAGAGTCAGACTTTGTGGCAACGCAAAACTCCATCATTCTGCGAATCTTTCTGTCCGTGCAAATGTGGCATGCTAAAAATTAACTCCAGTCAGATGAACGGAACGATAGCTTCACTACCGTATCAGCTGAGACTACAGGTAGTTCTCGACTTACAGCAGTTCATTTAGTGACCGTTCGAAGTTACAACGGCACTGAAAAAAAGCGACTTACGGCCGTTTACGACCACTGCAGCATCCCCGTGGTCACTTGATTTCATAGTCAAACACTTGACAACGGACTCATGTCCCGGGGTCATGTGATCCCCCCCTTAGCAACCTTCTGACAAGTGAAGTCAATGAGGAGCCCTGGTTCACTTAACAACCGTGTCACTATCTTCACAACTGCACTGATTCACTTAACAGCTGTGACAAGAAAGGTCATAAACCGGGGCAAAATTCACTTAACTGTCTCAACAAACTTAGTGACAAAAATTTGGGGCTTAATTGTGATCGTAAGTTAAGGACTACCTGTATTCAGGGCTTCAGCATCAATTACCACACGCATGGAGAAGATGTCCCTCTAAAAGAAAGCCCTTTCTTCTTCATAGTTCTCCAATTCTGCAGTGCTCTTCCTAGGAAGATTCAGCCAGTGCTACGAGCCAATGACCTACGTATATTTGCAGTTTAGAAAAAAAATACAAATATTTTCCCATATTCTTCGCAGTTTTAAAGAATATGGATCTGGTTAGGATGCTTTATGGCAGATATCTGCTCTGAATCTGTTTCAGTAATTATCAAGAATTTACCTCAATTTATAAGCAAAACAGTTCACTAAAATAAAACAGCCACTTGTAACGTTTCTAGAATCTGTTGGGGAGAGGTATAGTATATACTTTTACATATATTTACCTCTTCGGAGATCATTCCCATTTAAAAAAGTAAAGTCTCCCTCAAGTGACATTCAATTCTTGATAAGTTATGGACATTTCCATGTAATTTCTTAACACTGTAAGTGGCTTTTTTAAAAACAAATCCCCCTTAATTTTGGACAGAAATATTGAAAAAGATGCATAAAATGTTCACATTTGTGCATGCATATCGCAGTTAGCATCTAGTGGTTTTTTTAAAAAAAAGCTTTTTGTTTTGCCTTGATTCTTTCTCTTTTAATTATTAGCTTTTGAGTTCTTTTTCTTTGGCTCTGCAAAAATCATGAATAAAAAAACCCTCATTTTAAAAAAAAACTTGAGTTGCCCCATTTCTTTACCTCATAAAGTCATGACTATAACCTCTGGGAAACTAGGATTTTTTTGAATAAGAACCTTATTTAGCATTCTTTCAGGTATTTGGTTGTTTAGAATTATGAAAGAAAATGTTTCTTAAATAAAAGATTAAGAAAAGCTCATAATTATTAAGGTGCAAAAGATCATGAGTTTTGAATCTGAAACATCTCATTCTGAGGGTTTGAACTACTTGAGTGGGAAACAGGTTTCAAGACCGAAGTGTCTATGCTGAAAATACTGTTTTGCATCTGAAACAGAGTTTCACGCACCCCAGAAGAAGGATATTTTGAAATCAAAACAGTTCAACCCCAGCTCTCACAGTCCTACTCCTAGCCATACGCTCCTTATCCTAATCCTTTGCTCTTATATTCAGCTCAATATTCAGAGGCATCTTTGAGAGGGTTAAAAAAAAGGCAAGATGGTAGTTGTAGTTTTGCAATGGAAGGCCCGTCCTCTTATATACATTGAATATTACATCAACCTAAAATACCATCTTGTCTCTTTTAAGCCCCCTGTGGATGCTGGTGCCAACATCTCCTTCAGATCTCCCCGTTATTTTCCCCAAAACAAAATTAATATAGCATACATAAGCTGACCCTATGTTTTCTTCACCCCACATCATCCTTCTAGTTCATTTCCTTCTAGACCAGGGGTGTCAAACTGAAGGCCCAGGGGTCGCATGCGGCCCACAGGGTGCTTAAATCTGGCCCATGGGGCCATCCTGGAAATAGCAAAGGATCGGCCCGCGGTGCCCCATTTTCGGCCTGGATGGCCTCCTGCAGCACTCTGCCAGCCAAAATGGGGCATGGAGCTGCAGCGCATGGCCCTTCCCGTTCCCCATTTTGGCCGACAAAGTGCTGAAGGAGGCCGTCAAGGGGTGCGGGGGGGGGGCTTCACACACACACGTGCCCCGTTTTGGCCAGCAGGGTGCTGCAGGAGGCATCTGTCCCGTTGCCCCCCCCCTTCGGCCAACCCGTGGAGAACTACAATGCTGATCTGGCCCTCAAAGAAATCCAGTTTGACACCCCTGTTCTAGACTTAACACATAAGCGGGGTTGAGTATTTCTCATCAGCACCTGTGAACATCGCATGTTAAGTGGACAGCTCCTCACCATAAGGAGAAGCCAGACCCCTACATACAATAGGACCTGGTCACAAAGTGGTGCTTCTATGGTTACTGAATACAAAATGTCCTCACCCACTCTAGACAGGGGGCGGGGCTTGATGGAACATGGCAGACAAGGGGGTGGAGCTTGATGGAATCTTCAGGTTACTGGCCACAATCCTGAGAGTTTTTAATTGGTTGGCAACTGAGCTGCTCTGCTCCAGAAGACCAATCCTGTAAAATACAAAAAAACGGATATACTCAAGTGGTGGAGTCTATAGAAGGGAGATTCATCCCTTCCCTGGATTCATTCAACAAGCTAAGCCATAATGTAGAATTTATGTGTGTTTGGCTTAAACCAGTGTCTATGGAGATTCTCAATCATCCAGGTTAGTCGCCTCTGAACTTTCCGGCTTTGCGGACCAATGGTGGGGGAGAGAGGAGATGGTTTCACCCGAGGGGCAGGTGAGCGCATGTGTGCATGCAACTCCATTTGCACAAGTGGAAGGCATGCTTGTCCACTCGCTGTGTGCATAAGTGGAGCTGTGCATGCACTCGCCAAACGCTTCTGCAGCCAGGTTCTGAATGGGCCATGTGGCCCAGTAGCGGGCCACAGGCCAGGGACTGTGGGCCCTTGATCCAGGCCATGGCTGTCCCAAAGGTTGTTTTTTTCAAAATGCAACTGGAGTTTCTTGGGTTTTTTTTTCTTTTGAAAATGTTTCACTTCTCATCCGAGAAGCTTCTTCAGTTCTTGAGTTCTGAAGAAGCTTCTTGGATAAAAAGCGAAACATTTTCAAAGGGAAAAAAAACCCCTAAGAAACTCCCATTGCCTTTTGAGAAAAGCACTTTTGGGATGGCTTAAACCAGTGTTTCTCTACCTCAGCATTTTTAAGACGTATGGACTTCAACTCCCAGAATTCCTTGGAATTCTATCAACTGAAGTTTATCTTAAAACACCGGCTTAGACAATTGTGAGGGACCTAGGATATAAACCGTGATTTGTGGCTCAATGTATTGTGCAAAGGCAGCCAATTGTGGTTTAATAAACCACATTTAAGCAAAACTATGGCTTAACACTTTGAGAGAACGTTGACTTCTCTGATCAACACAATTACAAGCTGCTAAGATTCAGGAACTCAAAAGCATCCTTAGTTTACTCATGTTTTCTGGAAAGTTACCTGGACTGCTTTAAAAAAATGACAAAAGTCTTGTGGCAATATGTGTGTGTGTGTGTGTGAGTGTTGTGTGTGGTCTATGAAAACTTAAATTTGACCAATTTCTTGTTGTTCCTGTGGCAACATAATAAGACAGTGCCCCCCCCAACTTAAAACCTAAAAAAAAGGAACATAAAAACAAAAATACATAGCGTGGGTATCAGAACAGAAAGCCACTCGTGAGAATAATCATTTAATTGTAAGTTTGGAAGACAGGCTAGTACCGGTAGGAATAAAACTAGCCAGGGAATGTAGAGCTTGAAAACTGGTAATCTCCAAAACTGAGTCATTAAAAACAAAAGAAAAACCCTTCTCATCTCTCCAGCTGGACCAGAGATCTCCACAGAGGGTGTAAAAAACCCCCCCTCAAGTTAACAGCCACGTGATCTCCATTTTAATGCAATGCCTGAAACCAGCCTATGCACACATTGCATGTGGATAATTGATTCAGGCCCGCCAACTGAACACATTTTAACTATTTGCAGTCACAGTCGACTTGCACAGACCACTATAAGTACAGTACTTCTGTTTAGAAACATCACCAGGAACTGTGCCTGCCTTCAAGTGATCCTTATCTTACATTATCAAAGCAATCTTTAATAAAAGGGTTTCAATTAACTTAAAACTGGTTCACTTTTTCAGCTTCCCCACAGCTTTATATTAGATGAAAGAGCATATAAAAATAGATGAGGAACTGGCCGCTTTCTGATGAACACTTTAGCGCTGGTGTAAATTATAATGTCTGTGACATAAATCTATATAATTTATTATTATAAATGATAGGTGAACACATTATTTTCCAGGTAGGAGTTGTAAAATGATTATCCCTTCATAGATTTATATCCCACCTTTCAAGCTTAGCTTGAAATGTCTTGATTTTCTTTGCATTTGGGAGTAGTAGAATTCAGCAAAAAAATAGTTAAATGCACTGGGGCGACATCATTAAGAAAATTTCAAGATCACATATTTACTTTTTGATATCTAGTGCAAATGTATAAATCTTGTCACTTGGCCCATAACATCAATTCATACTTTGTTATTTGCCTTCCTCTCCATGGACACCCATGGGGGAGGAGATTTAAATTAAAACAGGTACATTAATCTTGAGGACAAGTTGATAGCATCTATCTTACCTTGGCTAATCTCAAAAACCTAAGTAGGACTGAAGTTAATACCTGGATGAGCCACTAATGGGACACCCAGAACTTCAGATGGAGAAGGTGTGCAAATGATAACCACCACCATACTAAAGTCAGGAAATCTGTTGCCTAGGCCACAGTTATTACACACTTCCACATTGTTCTCAAGAAAGCTACCTGGATATGCCAAGAAGTCACTAAGAATCAACCTTGACTTGAAAGAAACTTTATTTTTTAAACCCAGCAGAGCTTTAACACATCATCTATTCAAGACATTTTTTTAACTATTCTAGTCCCATTGTTGAAAACTCAAACAAAGTCTAGAACTATCTAGGATGAGCCAAGCTGAAACATCAAATGTCTATCTGCTTAACCACGTAAGACTATATTAGATGAAATTCCTTTTTCTTCCAAAATAACCTCTTTTTTTTCAGTCTGTTGTGGTCTGTCTTTTACTTAAACTTCAAGAGACAAGAAAACTGCTTCATGAAATGCTTCAAGAATTGCTATAAAATCCATCCAATTGGTTCATCGCTGCTGATTCATGCTTTTTAAAATGTTTGTTTAGTGCAGTATAAAACCAGTGATTATGCATGGTTATAATTTAATGCTGTTCCAACCCAGCTCCTTATTTAAGCCGTGCGTAAAGCCCAAAGGACTTTATAAATCAGGGGTCCCAATGCCCGGGCCTCAGGCCACTACAGGGCCGTGACCCTTTCGGAACTAGGCCACGAAAATGCTGGGTTAGAGCGTGTGCATGCAGCTTCACTTGAGCGAGGGATGGGCATTCGCGCACAAAGCTCCATTATGGGAGAAGACTACTGCTCGCACAGAACCATACCCTCTCCCCCACCACTGCTATAAAGCAAACTATGGTTTAACACCATAGGCCACCAGCATGGTAAACTGTGAGCAAACGCATTTCATTGTTTTGCTGTTACCAATATGAACAATATGCGTCTACTCATCTTGATTAGAGTTACATCGTTCCGCTTTATAAAGCAATAGCACTTAGACTTATATAATGCTTCACAGTGCTCTCTCTGAACCCTCTCTGAGCGATTTACAGAATCAGCATATTGCCCCCAACAATCTGGGTAATCATTTTACCCACCTCGGAAGGATGGAAGGATGAGTCAACCTTGAGCCTGGCGAGACTTGAACGGCCAAACTGCTGGCAGCCAGTAATCAGCAGAAGTAGCCTGCAGTACTGCATTCTAACCACTGCACCAACCTCTGCTCATTGAAATTGAAACGTTACCTATCTATTTGTGATGGAATGTAGTCTCGACTCCCAAAATGGAGGAAGTGGATTCCAGAGAAGCAAGAAGCAACTCGGCTCAGACAGTTTGTTTGAGAGAAAGAGGGTGAAGACAGTTCCTCCCTAACAGTTTCCAGAACATATAATTTATGGGGGTGGTAATCTGCTTTAATTTGGCAAGGATTTGTCTATCAGTGTGAAATAAAGAAATTTGCTCGGAAGAATCACAACGTGTCTCGGTTTTTGAAATCTGACACTGTCTAAGTATCTGCCATATATACATACGACAGGAGTCCCCACAGATTGCATTTTTAAAAAAGGCCAACTGATTTGTGGGGGGGGGGGAAACCAAGTATAGCTTTAATTACACAGTTGTGATCGCAATCTTGAATTTTTAATCCTATCTTGTGGACACCCAGATAGATTTTGTTCAGATCCATTTTACTTATAAGTCTTCCTTTTTGAGCACTCGGCTTTTTCAGAAGCAGATATGCAACATGTTCTTTCCATAGCACAGAAATGTATTTCCGTTATTAAAGTATTAGATTTTTTTTAAGAACCCCTCTCAATAAAAAGTACACTTATATTGTTAAAAGATAAAGCATTCCACAGTGTAAAATCAGTACAAACATGGTAAATTTCAAACAATTGCAAAACCTAATTGACTAAGTGTATTCATTAGATTTTTATTCAATAACATTTTAGGAACAACTTTTGATTTCAAATAACGGATGTCAGGAAAGCAGAAAATAAAATTATTTAAATTTCTAGTAGGAGAAACAAAACCAAGGCAAGCTTTCTATATTATAATAGTTTCAACCATTAGGATTCTCCTTTCCTTACAAAAAGTAATACCAATATTTTTATTATACTTTTTTCTGAGAATGGCAGGGTGGGGGGTTATCTTTCTTCTAGCTGTATCTTTGAGAAACACACTAAAAATATTTTGTTATCAGCTAAAACCAAAATAGCCCCATTCTGTGTAAGTTCTGTTCCAATAAAACCAAACTCAAAATTAAGTTTCTGGGGGGTTTTTTTTTCCTGAATCAGGTCAATTTTGATTTTGAATGGATAGTCTAAAACTTCTCCAGAAGTAAACTAGAAGTGATTTATCCACCAACAGAATCCTACAAACAACTTCCCATTCTGGATTATTTTGTTCTATTGGAAGAAATATCCATCTGGTTCAGTTCCAAGCTAGGAGAAAGACACTGGAAACATGGAGGCTGATTAGAAAGATGGTTTAACGTTGAAGCAGAACCACCAAGCACGTGTGATTCTGGGTAGCTGACCACATGGAGTTGAGAGTGAGCGGCTTTTATACCTTCGCTTGAGCTTCCTGTTCCTGTGCAAGAATATATATTCTATTGGATGTTGTCAGACTCCCATGATGCCACGTGGGGTTATGTTTGTCTGAGTCAAGTTTGGTTGAAGTTTGCTGGGTGATGCAATGAAGGGGCTTGTTGGGCAATTCCTATTGTGGCTAAGGGCTAATCCTACCTTTGTTCAGACCTTGCTGCAGGGACTAATGGATTACCAAATCTGCATTTCTAAAAACTGGCCTCATCTTAGTATCTGCTTGGGGAGGGGGGGGGAGATGAGGGCAGGGAGCTGAGGCTCCAATTTTCTATCTCCCTTAATATTTTTATTTCTCTTTTAGGGGAAATATGTTATCCTGCCTTTTTTTTAATATTTCTCAAAATATCTTATTCTTCTAGGAGGGCAGTAGCTTTCCACAGTTCCCCCCCCCCCAAAAAAAAAAAAATCATCCTTGGACCTCTGGAAAGACTGGCTTGCCATTTTTTGTTTTGTTCATAAAAGGGATGTACATCTTGTTATGAAAGATGTATCTCATCTTGGTTCACTCCTAGGGATGGGAACAAAGCTATGCTTAGGGAAAAAGCCATAAACAGAAGTTGCTACTACTGAGCTTGGTGTCAGCAGTTGAGGAAATAACATTGTTGAGGAAATATAATGAGGAGTATATTGGTAGCAATCACACAAATATAATAAGGAGTATATTGGTAGCAATCGCACAAAGGCAGGAAAAACCAAAACAGATGAAATTTCCAGCAGAGAAGGATGACCACAGAGATAGCAGTGGAAAAGTCTGAGAGGACGGAAGATTACACTTGTTTGACCGGATGTGTCATTTATACAAATTCCCCAACTGGTTCAACAAGTAAATGCAGTTACTAAACCAGTGATAAGGCACCGATCCTTAGTCATCACAACCTGTACGTTTAACATCGCATGCTTAACAGAAATCGAGCACTTCTAAAAAGTTTCTGAAAGGAACACCTGATAATTGCAGAAATCAACACTGATAATTATTTGACCGAATCTATGATTGCCAGTGCTGCTCTCCACCCGAAGTTTGCTATTACTCCTGGTGGTACTGAAGACTTAGGATGCTGACCTGTATAGATAGATATTCATTTTGTGCAAAGTTACAAAGGCATTGAAAAAGGTGATTTATAACTGGTCCTTGCACTTATGGCTGTTGCAGGATCTACAAGTCGTATGATAAACGTTTGGGCACTTGGCAAGTGGCATGTGTTTAACAATACTTGCACTGTCCTGGGGTCATGCAATCGCCACTTGCGACCTTCCTAGCTAGCTTCTGACAATGGGGGAAATCTGGATTCACTTAACTACCTTGTGGGTCACTTAATAACTGCAGTGATTTGCTTAACAATCATGGCAAAACAGGTTGAAAAGCTGGGTGTGACTCACTTAACAACTAGCAGGAAAAACTACTAGGAGAAACAAGATCCTTGCTTAGCAAAGGAAATTCTGGACCCAATTGTGGTCATAAATCAAGGACTACCTGTACCATACTATTCTCCCATGCTGTTCAGCAGCTACGTAAAACATTTGGGGACTTTCATTCAAAGGCTTTGAGTGAGATGCTATCATTATGCTGAGTATCTTCTGCTCTTTTTTTTAAGCATTCAACTCCAAAGAAGCAATGAGGATCGTCAAATGTTGCCTAAATGATTTGATGAACCAGAGATGAGAGAGAACAAAATGAAGTGAAACACTGTTGGTCAATGTTTGTGAAGAAGCAATCGGCATGCATATCCAAATAATTCCTATTGTGCTGCTGTGGTCACATCAGCAAGTAGCAACCTAAGAACGTAAGTTTTCATAAAGCATCTGAACTCTTGATTATAAATTGGGATCTGTATGTTAATAAGCCTTAGTTTAAAACTAGCTTATGACCTTGACTTTTGAGGGAAGAATTAACAATTGCTGCTTTACTAACTTCATCCTGGAGATCTATCTATGTGGTTTCTAAGGGTTGATACTGACTTGAAGGCCTATAATAAATTGATTTTACTAACTACATATTCATTATTTGTTGAAGAAGCGACGGGAATTTTCCAGCTATGGATTTTTCTCCTTTAAATTACAGAGATGTTTGTTATTACAGTGCTTTTCAAGTAAATAATTTATGCTTAATTTGTTAGTAATTAAAATTCAGCCACATAATTGTTTAGAAGCAAGCCAACACAAGAAAGTAGAACGAGTCTGCCAAAAATAAATCGGGTGAGGCTAACTTCTTATCTTGCCATGACAGAATGCCTATTTTAGTGGACCAAGGGAATTCTGTGGATGTAAGTGTACTTTGATCTCATTAACGTATCCAACAAGGCTTTCTATGATACCACAGTGGACAAGACAGATAAATGTGGGTTTGAGGATGCGGAAGCCTCCTGGATTTGAACTCACTGAACTGCAGCCAAAAGGAGCTTGATAAAATGGTTATGCATTAATCTGGAGGGAAACACTGAATGGATTTATCCTGATTCCATCCTCAGTCCAATGCCATTTCGCATCTTAATAAATGACCTAGAGTAGGGCTTCTCGACCTTGGCAACTTTAAGACATGTGGACTTCAACTCCCAGAATTCCCCTGCCAGTTTTTAAGATATCGGTAATCTGCTGTCATTTTGCCGGTAAGCCTTCTCTTTTGCAAGTAAAAAAATGTCCACTTCCACTGAACAATGTAAGAAACTGGCTTCCAGATTCTGCCATTCTAGCTTCCCCATATATCATTTAAAGAGCTAAACACAATAACAGGGAGTCCTCAACTTACAACACTTCATTTAGCGACCAAAGTTACAACGGCACTGAAAAAAGTGACTGACCGTTTTTCACACTTATGACCGTTGCAGCATCCCCATGGTCACGTGATCAAAAGTCAGATGCTTGGCAACTGACTCATATTTATGACGGTTGCAGTGTCCTGGGATCATGCAATCATTTTTTTGCAACCTTCTGACAAGCAAAGTCGGTGGGAAAGTCAGACTGACTTAACAATCATGTTACTAACAACTGCAGTTGTTCATTTAACAAGCTCATAAAACGGGGCAAAACTCACTTAAACTCACTTAGCTGGAGATAATGATGGAGATAATGTTGTTTTTGCAAAGAAAGCAATTTTTAAGAGTTGTGGGCGTATATTGGGACATTAACAGTAAAAAGTTCAAGATGGGAAAACAGGAAAAAACTGTTATTCCCATAAGTGAGTCGGCTTGGTCAAGCAGATTAGTTAACAGTTTTAACCACACAGTCTGGTAATATAGTGGAGAAATTAATGAATCGCTTGCCTCAATTTATTATTATGCTTATGCTGCAAGGATTGTAAAGAAATAAGAAATATAGGTTAAGAATTTTTTTTTTAAAGGGACAAAAGGTAGTATGAAAAAAGGGGATCTGTGCAAAAGGTGGGGAAACAGATTAAGCATGGGGAAATTCATGGAGAAACAGGCGTTCCGGGAAGATTACAACCCTTTGTAATCCTTGACAAAGGGGGCTCCAGGGAGGGATTTGTGATTTGGGTGGAGGGAATAAAAAATGAAGAAATGTATTCCTCGGTGTGCCTACCTGTTAGCCACCCACTCTTGCAAGAATGTATTTTACATGCAATAAACTGCCTGCTGCTTCACTTTATGACTCTGTCAGATTTCTGACTGTTGAATCTGTTTCTCATATTAGTAACAGAAATGTTGGCCTCAACTGTGATCGTATGTCGAGGACTACCTGTGCTGTGTTAAAAGCGGACTAACCAGCGCAGAGAACAATGGAACAATTATTTTGCACGGGGCTTCTGTCAGCGCAGCCCTAGATCACATTAAGATGCTAGTTCATGGGATCCTGCAGTTGGGGGATCACTAGTGTTTCCAGATTCTTCTCACATGCACAATCCCAATGCTCTGAAATTAGTACTTACATGTTTAATTCTATTTATTCAGATATAGGAACTGTCACACTGTCATCACTAAACTTCATCCTGTTAGATATAGACCCCATGTGAGGTCAGTCTGAATTCTGGTCTCTAAAGTGAAAGCCAAATCCTCTAGTCTGATATAACTCTGATAAACATCTCTTTCGTTCCGTATTCTAGATCAGGGTTTCCCAACCTTGGCAACTTGAAGACAGAGCAGCCCTCTTCTCTATTGAAAACAAGGCCAGGGGATGGATAAATACAGGTAGTCCTCAACTTACAACAGCTCACTTAGTGACCATTCAAAGTTACAATGGCACTGAAAAATGTGGCTTATGACCGCTTTTCAGTTTACAACTTTTGCGGCATCCGCATGATCATGTGACTGATATTCAGATGCTTGGCAACTGATTCATATTCATGACGGTCGCAGTGCCCCAAGGTCATGCGATCCCCTTTCGTAACCTTCTGGCAAGCAAAGTCAATGGGGAAGCCAGGTTCACTGAACAAACCAGGCTCCTAACTTATCAACGACAATGACTCACTTAACAATAGTGGCAAGAAAAGTCATAAAACGGGGCAAAACTCACTTAAAACAAATGTCTCACTTAACAACAGACACAGTGGTCGTAAGTCAAGGACTACCTGTACTTTGAAATGGAAAAAGAAAGGAGACATGTGGTGAATAGTAGGAAGCGATGGCAAACAGTTTTTTTGGCCTTGGTGCCAAAAAAAACACAGTTCCTGAAGTCGCAAAGAGTCCTGCTCAACTCAACTGAGATTTTGTTTTTAAAAATACATACCTGGACAGTCATTACTAAAGAAAGGAGATTTAGCACTATCAAAAACACTACGCAGCTGGACTTTGTGGGTTGGCCACCAAGGAAAAGATTTACTTTTCAGCTGCCTCTTTTACAAAATTTTCCAAACCTCTGGGTGATGTCATCTTTCCATTAAACGCTTGTATTTTTCCACTGAATCCTTCATGAACCAATAAAATAAATAAATAACCGGG
>JANHFL010008349.1:1568-11933 GCA_032468155.1 Oxyrhabdium leporinum
CGGCCAGTGGTGGGTTCTAAATAATTTTACTACCAGTTCTGTAGTTTGATGGCTTGGGCGCCTGGACCTGAGCTCGGCCTGCTCGCAGCGGCGCCTCTTCCAGCAGGGCTCGCTGGCCGCCTTCGCCGCCGTGCCTCTGAGGCTGCCCGCGGCCGCCGCCCTCGCCGCCGCCGCCGCCGCCGCCGCCTCCTCTCCCCAGCTGGACTTCCTGGAAGGACACTTTCGGACCTTCCGCCTCCCCTTCTGTGACGCTTACACGGCCTGGGACTTGCTGCTCGGCATGGCCGGCCCGGAGAGCTTGGACTGCAGCTTGGCCAACCTGCTGGTGGATTTCCTGTCTGCTGCCGCGGGAGCCCAGCGCGGGGAGGCCTGCAGCAGCTGCCTGGAGGCGTATCAAAGGCTGGACCAACACGCTCAGGAAAAATACGAGGAGTTCGAGCTTCTGCTGGAGAAATACCTGCAGGCCGAGGATTATTCTGTGCGCTCCTGCATCAGAGACTGCAAGGTAGGGAGGCGGGGGACGGGGAGGACCCGGAAACTTCCCCCCCCCCCGCAGCGGGGACCCCCTTGGGCTTGTCCCTGGCTTTCGGCCTGTTGGGATTCTGCTTGCCGCTGCTGGTCTCCTCAGCTGTGCCGCCCCCCCTTCTCTCTCCACCGCTGCCTGCCTCCGATAGGCAAGATTTGGGCTCAACAGATGGGTTGAGATGGCAGGAATGCCAGCCACAGAGAGCCGGGGGGGGGGGTAGTTGGCTTCTTGCAGGCCGGCTGCTTTAAAGGCTGGTTTTGCTTTTCTTGCAGCAGCCCTGGTCAGAATTTCTTGGGAAGGACGTAGATTGCCATCAGAGACTTGCTGTACGGCAAGGCAGGTCAATGGCTGGGAATCTCGTCTTCCTTGATAGAGAAATAGCCTCGTGATTAAGTAGCCACTCTGAACTGACCACCACTCAGGACAACTCACCTTTGCTTTCCTCTGTAAGACGCGCTCTTTTGATCTAGAATCAAGGAGCTTTTTTGAAAGCTTCTCTCCCATATGTTACTTTTATTAAGAAGGCGATGGATCTGCCTTGTTGACAACAATCTCTATTGCATTGTATTTTAATCTCAACTTTTGACCAGTGTTGTTAGCTGCTTTGAGCCGCCTTGCTGAACAGAAAGAGGGAACATTTCGTTATTATGTATTCATGTAGATGTCCCAAAATATTCTCTTTAACTGCACATCAGTTTATTATAGTTTCCGAACTTCACTTACATCAAAGCATTTTAGAAATTTTACTTTGGGATGTTTGATCTGTTTGATGTTTGATAATAACTGCTCTCCAGGGCATCCAACACATCCCAAAGACTCTTCCAAAAGTTGCCCCTACTACCTCAATGCCCCTCAATGGAATCTCAGACCCAGTTCCAGGGGTAGCATTTCCAGGTAGAACTCTCCTAGAACTCAGTGGAAGGTAGCCATGGAGGCCAGGGCTCTGGCTTGGGCACAGATTCCCTGACCTGCCCCCCTCGGCCACCCTGGAAATAAGATATCCCGATTAAGAATGGGAGCCCAGAGAATTAACAGCTCTTGAAGGGAGAGAGAGGAGTAAGAAGAGTCGAAAATAAGACCCGGAGCATTTCTGGGTTGGAAAGAACATTTATCACCAAGTTGGCTGTATTTTTGAATCTTGTAAATGTTGCAACAAAGCCAAGAACAAATACAACACTCTATTTATTAGGCACTGTGAAATTAATCTTCATATGCTTAGCTATGTGGATTTTGTTTACATACAAAATAATTTTCAGTTTGCATGCAATGTAACTTTCAGTATCTTCATATAAGAATTAATTTGAAAGTTACTTCCTCCCTGAAAAGGATTTTCAGGTTATGCTGTGCATAACATTAAATGCACCATTTTTGGAAAGCGGAGTGAGCCTTCAAGGGCACTGATTTTCATATGGACTTTGAAATGGAAGGAGACTTGCTGTTTCATTAACTAGTGTAGTTCTGTCCGAAATTGTTCCTCACACACAGTTAACATTAAGGAAAAATAATCACATTGGCATAGGATGTTTTTAATTTGGATGTGGAGCGTTAAATGTACCTTCTCGGCGTCCTCTGATCCCACAATAAATTATTCCACCTCATTATAGCATTATATTAAAAGTACATGTTTATATCATGCTAGTTGAATATAACATATAGTTAGGCTTTTAATATGGTATTCTGTTAACTTAAAAAAAAAAAAGGGTTGGCTTCCAACAAGTTCATGATCCCAGATTAGTCTGGGATCATCATATTTAACTCCTATAGATGTTCTCAGAAAAAAGTCAAGGATGAAACGTGTCCAGAAGAAGCCACAAACAAATTGGAGCTGGCGTTAGAAAGGATTTAATTTAAAAGTGTAATTTTTCCCAGGTCATCTACTTTTTTTCCACCGACTTCTGGTGTGATTATTTAAAAGCAGTCCTCTCAGTCCAGAAAAAAAAATCGTATTGCTGGTATGAGAGTTTTGCATATTGTATTATGAGTATATTTTTAGCAGCATATTCAAAAACTTTGAATGACTTCTTTCTATGTTTTCAGATGTAGCGCATACATACATAGAATATAGAAGATTAGAGTTGGAAGGGTCCTTGGAGGTCTTCTAGTCCAACCCCCTCCTTAAGCAGGAGACCCTATGCCATTTCACATAAATGGTTATCCACTCCAGTCTCTTTTTGAAAGCCTCCAGTCATTGAGCACCCACAGCTTCTGAAGGCAAGCCATTCCACCGGTTGATTTTTATCACGGTTAGGATATTCCTCCTTACTTCTTGATTAGTTTCCTTCCATTGTTTTTTGTCTTGTCTTCTGGTGTTTTGGAAAATAGGTTGACACCCCACCCCCCTCATTTTTGTGGTAGCCCCTCAAATATTGCTATCACGTGCTATCAGGTCTCCCCCAGCCCTTCTTTTCACTGGACCAGACGTACCCAATTCCTGCAACTGTTTTAGCCTCCAGCCCCCTAATGATCTCCTCTGCAGTCTTTCCAGAGTCTCAACATCTTTTTTATTTTGTGGCGACCAGAACTGGATGCCACGTTCCTTTTAATGTATATATGAAGCCCTCAGATACATTTTTAGAGGATTGTAGAGAATTTAGAGGTACTACAATGCTGCTAAGTTCTCTTGCTCTGCAGTGCAGGTCAGACTTAAGGAAGTAGAAACCTAATAAAATGGTGATATTGTAAATGAGTATTTCTTCCTCTGGAAATCTGAATCAATGCATTCCCCCAAAGAATGCTCCTAGTTCTTTCGTTGTCAGTGAGGCCTAATCCGTACAAGCTGGTGTACCAGCTGTACCCACTCCTATGCAGGTAGTCCTCGATTTACGACTACAATTAAGCCCAACATTTCTCTTGTTAAGTGAGACATTTGTTAGGCGAGTATTGCCCCCATTTTATGACTTTTCTTGCCACAGTTGTTAAGTGAATCACTGCAGGTGATAAGTTGGTAACCTGGATGTTAAGTGGATCTGGCGATCACGTGACCCCGGGACACAGCAGTGGTCATGAATCAGTTGCCAAGTGTCTGAATTTTGATCATACGACCATCGGGATGCTGCAAAGGTAACTTGGTAACTATAAAAAATGGTCATAGGTCACCTTTTTCAGTGCCCTTGTAACTTTGAACGGTCACTAAACAACTGTTGTAAGTCGAGGACTACCGATACAAGAATTAGTCATGCACGGTCTTTTCATGAATTGGAAAAATTACTCAATTTGAGCTGCCTTTTGTGCTAGCCCAGAAGCTACGCAACTGGTTACTAAAGGCAGTACATACACCTTGAGTTCATCACCTGTGCTGTGTTGGCTGCTCGTTACTTTAGAGCCAAGGTCAAAATGCACGTGGCCTGAAGCCGTGGACTCGGGAGCCTTCCATATTTGGGCAGAGCAGAGGCCTCTTCACTGCGGATTTTGCTTGTCTTACCACAGGCTTGTATAAAACCTGGCTGAGTTCTGAGCAACTGCTAAGACGATATATTGGGACTTAGAGCGGGCTGCGAACAGAACACCTTTGCTGCTTGGGCTTTGTTTCCTGTGAGGTTACGCAATTTCCAGGCAAGTTGTGAACTTGTCTTCTCCCAAAAAAGGAGAGATGATTTTCAGAAGTCAACCAGAACTTAGATAGCCAAAAGAGGAGAAAAGGAATTCTGTCTTCATTCAAGGCTGTTATTGTATAATATATCTGAAATATTTAAACCCACTGGGAGCAGAGACGGCGGCGTCCACAGGATGCAGGCTTTGATC
The DNA here is from genome assembly GCA_032468155.1 of Oxyrhabdium leporinum. Lineage (NCBI taxonomy): Eukaryota > Metazoa > Chordata > Lepidosauria > Squamata > Cyclocoridae > Oxyrhabdium > Oxyrhabdium leporinum. Next base: position 5,836 of record JANHFL010008349.1, read on the forward strand.
TAGCAAAAGCAACAGTGTGCCACCCCAATGCAGCTCCACTGCTTTTGAGGAGAAATGTCACGGTGAATATCCAAAGGGGCGGCACTCGTCTTCTAGTGATGCGAGGCTGCTTTTGTCATTTTCCCTCTCTTAAAACCACCCTCCAAGTGTGTGAAAGACTCTGGAGGCAGCTTGCAGACCCACATAGAATCAGAGCGTGGTTCTTGATCCATCCAGGACAGGGCACCGCATAAGGATCTTAATGCCAAGGATCAAGCTGGATGCTTTCATTCCTGCGGTCTGCAGCTCCAAATGGAGCCGGTGAACTAGATCCAGAGAGTTATGGGTCTTGTTGACATCTGGGAGAAAGGTTTTTGCTCTTCCCCCTCTGGAATTGATTGGCTGCATCAACTGACCCAGTTTTCCTATTTGTGGGACATTCTGACTTCATGACCCAGTAAAGCGTGTTGCACAAAATACATCCGCTAACACTAATAATATTGAATCAATGAAACGTAGCTTTTTTTATAACCCCACTAACGACTTTTTGTAGCGTGACAGAGATGTGCCCTGCCTTCCCCTCCCAAAAAGTTCCCAGCCCTTGACCCGGCAAATAGAGTTGCCCGATCTGTGATAAATATTTTCATAAATGTGTGAGAGTCGTATCTAGGAATGGCTGTTTTCTCCGGTTTGACCTGAACTGGACCGTATCTCTGGGGCGAACGGTAATACTTTTTAAAAAGTGAGCGCTGGGCAGGAAATGTAACTGAAGTCAACAAAAGAGCCCATCTCAAAGCAAGAGAAGCAGGAGGAAGAGTGGCTCCTTCCACAAAGCCGGCAGGGCGTTCATTTGCAACCGCCCGGTGACCCCTCTCCCCCCCCCCAGCTCCATTACTCTGGAAGCCTTTTCACAGACAGGCCTGCTGGTCAGTGAGGGCGGAGCCCCCTCGGCCTGCCAGGCCCCCCAGGCCAGAGTTCAACAGCGGCAGGCCTCTTTCCTGCTGCCACCCCGGGTTCTCCCTCCACCCTGAGCCTCTCGGGGGCTGGAGAGGACAGAAAAGGGGTCTGGCTAAGGACCAGGAAGGGAAACCAAATCAAGATCAAAAGCGGAGTCTGTAGCTCAGCCTGGCCGGGGCGGGCGAGAGGAGGCCGCCGGCCAGGGTGGAAATGAAAAATCAATGTTATGAAAGCTGCCAAAAGACAAGAAGTTCACATTCTCGGGCATTTCCAAGCGACCGAATAACTTCCGCCTTGCCTGAGGTGATTCCTTCACCAAAGATGCTCTTCCCACCCGAACCTGGCAGGCCCCCTTCTTTCCTCCGAGGGCCCCGAGTGGGGCTGCGAGCGCCGACACCGGCCGGCCCCGTTGCAAATGGGCCCCCACCCACAGGGCTACCTTTTGTTGGCCTTTTAATTTTGGGAGGCTTTCGGAAGGTCGCTTTTGTTTAACTGTTGTGAGTACAGGCAGTCCTCGACTGACCATGGTTCATTTAGTGACCATTCAAAGTTACGTTCAAAGTGACCTATGATTATTTTTCACACTTACAACCTTTCCGACATCCCCATGACCATGGGATCAAAATTTGGGTGCTTAGCAACTGGTTCATACTTACGACGGCTGCAGAGTCCCGAGGTCCACGTGATCCCCTTTTGCGACCTTCTGACAAGCAAAGTCAATAGAGGGAAGGCAGATTCACTTAACAACCATGTGACTAACTTATCAACTGCAGTGATTCACTTAACAACTGTGGTAAGAAAGGTCGTAAAATGGGGCAAAACTCACTTAAGAGATGTTTTACTTAGCAACCTAAATTTTGGGCTCAGTTGTGGCCGTCAGTCGAGGACTACCCGTAGCTTTAGAAAGCAATTATTTGAAGAAATAATTCAGTAATAATTAGTTAAAAATTTTAATAATTACAAATGAAAGCTGGTGGAAAAAGTCTAGAACCAAACCTGCAGCCAAGGAGCTAAAGAAGCAGGAATCCCCAAGGGGAGGATTTGAGTTTCATAGAAAACTCAGAACCACAGATGTTTTTTTTACACCTACGCAGCTACTAAGGAATAAGAAGCAGAACAAGTCTTCTGAATTCAGGTACACAAATAGTGTTAGGGATTATTTCTAGCTGGAGGATATTCCTTATTGGCACCCAGCACCGGAAAGCTACAGTTTATTCAGAGAAACAAACGTAACAAAAATGGTGAGGTGTTTTTTCCACGTGTCAGCTTCAGGGCTAATAAATGCTTCAGATATTGTCCCAGGGCAGGACAATCTTAAGCAAACGTCCACAGTATAAACAAATATCTTGCATGAGTTGGAATTGTTTCTTCACAGTCACAAGTGGCTTTGTTAACTCTCAGCCTCACAGAGTTTCCATCCTCTGAGGAATAGATGGAAAAGGAGGAAAAAGCAGAATCATAGCCTATCTCCTGTCTGTTCATAGAATTCCAGGGCTGGAAGGGACCTTGGAGGTCTTCTAGTCCAACCCCATTCCCAAGGCAGGAGATCTTATGCCATCCTGGAAAATTGGTTATCTACTCTATTCTTGAAAATCTCTAGCAACGGAGCATCCATAACTCCAGGAGGCAAGCTGTTCCATTGATTAATTGTTCTCACTGTCAGGAAATTTCTCCATAGTTCTATGTTAGATCTCTTTAGTGAGCTTCCATCTGCTGCTTCGTGTCCTGTAGTCAGGTACTATGAAAAATTTCTCCATGACAATGTTCAAGTCTGTCAAGATCCTTCTGAATCCTGACTCTACCGTATCTTCCAAAGTGTTAGCAACTCTTCCCGGCTTAGTGGCATCTGTAAATTGGATGAGGTTTGCCTCTATCCCCTCATCTAGATAATTTATGAAGAAGTTGGAGAAGATGAGCCCAAGACAGAACCTTTGAATCTTCCTATTTTTTTATTAGTTTATAATGGGTATATAATACAAAAGTACAGAAGCAAATAATAGGAAAATAGGGGAGGAAAAAGGGAAGGGAAAAGTGTGGGGCAAAGGGAAAAAAGAAAGAAAAGGCGTTGACTTCTGACTCCCTTTGGTGCAGTAGAATAAGATAATAACATCAAACCTCAACTTTTTACTTTTAAATACTAATATAAACTGGCCATTTCTGTAACAAGAAACCTCAGAGTTCTGCCCAAGACAGAACCTTGAGGTACCAACTGCTTACTTCCCTCCATATTCTACTACAATTCCTCACGTCTGTAGCTATTTACCTCATCCTAAGTGTTGGATACTGTGGTTTGTTTTTGCCTACCTGGTGGATTTACTGAAGGCAGCTGTCCATCCGATCATAAAATTGGTATAATTGTTTATATCCAGGCTTCTATGTACTAGGAAAAGTGTTGCCCATAAAGTCATAAACTCTCAGGACCTCAGATAATATTAGTTAGTCAAGTAACTGGGGAAAAGGGATAGAACAGGTCTAGAAGGATATGCTGCTCTAGATGGAAATATAGATACGAAACATTTCCGTCTGGCAATTTCCTGGATTTGGGCTAGTTGCTGTGGTGTTTGATTCATCGTTTGATTCAAGTGAACTATCTGGGCCACCATGTTGGGCCACAGAAGCGACGTCTTCATAAACTTTTCTGAGAATGGTGATGCTGCAAAAGATCATCGTCGTCTGGGTGTAGAAACTGGAACTGTTTGTTTTCCCTCCTGCGAAAAAGGAAGTAACGAGTTAATGAAATTACTGTCAAACTGCTCAATAGATATTAGAACTGGAAGCAACACAGGAAACAATTCAGGAACACAAAATTCTGGTAAATAGGTTTATTTCGAGAAGCTGTCACGAAACAACTATAAAATAATTCCAGTGACTGCTTATGTAACAATTCAAGCCCTAATTATAGTGAAATCAAGGATTTTTTTGTGGCTTTATACTGCCAAAGGCATACAGTAGAGACCACTCAACCAAACAGATGAAATAGATGAACTTTTTGCTAGTCAGTTAGCTAAGGTATGCAGGAAGCCCGGTAGAGTAGTAACGGAGGACTTTAACGACCGGAGGTGAACTGGGAAAGAAACTCTGCATCAAGTGGGAGATCAGGTTCCTGAGGAGCCTACCAGATCACTTTGTCATCCGAAAGGTAGAAGAGGGAACCAGAGGGTCAGCTATACTGGACTTGGTCCTTACCAATAGAGATGAAAGAAGGGGTTGAGGTTGCAGGAACTTTGGGGGAGAGTGAGTGACCATGTCATATCGGAACTCACCATAATGTAGCCACAAGTGATTAAATAAAGTCAAATGAGCATCTCCGACTTTAAGAGAGCTGACTTCAACATCTTAGAACTTAGGAAGGATTCCATGGATGGAAATCTTCAAGGGGAAAGAAATCAAAATGCTTGGGACAACTGAAAAATTGAGATTATAAAATGCTAGTCTAACACAATACCACAGAGAAAGAAAAACAAGAAACCCCAGATAAAACCAGCATGGTTTTAATAAAGAACTCTCTCATAAACTGACAAAAATAACAAGTATAAAAAAAATGGAAAGAGAGACCCCTGGACTAGAAGACCTCCAAGGTCCCTCCCAACTCTGTTATTCTGGGCTTTGACTTGTCTGTGTGTGTGTGTGTTGTTGTTGTTGTTGTTTTAAAAAGCTGGGTTCCTGGGATAGTTGGGATAGTTGTTGCTACTGTGCCAGCCTCCCTGCCTGAGCTTCTGGAGGCCATCTCAGTGTTGGTGGTGAAGTTCCCAAGCGCTAGGAGATTGGGGTTGGTCTCCGAAGTGACTCGGGAGTTTATGGCCTCTATGGGCCTATCCCAGATCATCCGTGGCCCCATGCCAGGTATGATTTTCTTGTCAGAGCAATGGCGACATGATCTGGTGGGGAAACTATTCTTAACCCCCTTATCATGAGAACAGTCAACCCATAGCACAGAAGTTGCCTTCAGAAGTTGTAGATGCTTCACCACTTGGAAACTTTCAAGAAGAGACTGGACTGCCATCTGTCAGAAATGGTGTAGGGTCTCCTGCTTGGGGGTGGTGGTGGTGTTGGACTAGATAACCTACAAGGTCCCTTCCAACTCTGTTACTCTGTATCTGTATCATGATCGGCTCACATCCTGGTGTCCTCCAGGTTCTCATAATCTGTCCTCCTTTTCAACCTCCACGGGGAGGTTCGACCCATTTGAATGGTCTGCCCCAGGCGACCGATGGACCTGAATGCATCCCAAAGGGAACTGGGGGAATATCTGGAGGCTCTCTTCAGGGTCCTGCCCAAAGTCTCGCTGTATCAGGAAGTTTCTCTTAGTACAGGGATGTCAACCTCGTGGCCCGCAGGCCGGATGCGTCATGTGCTGGCCCTGCCCCCCGCCCGGTTTAGCAAGGGGGGAAAAAGACCCGAGACATCACGCGATGCCGCCATGACAATGCCAGTTTGACACCCCTATGTTAGTACATAAGCAGCTGCCTGCAACAATAGCAGACCTTCCTGGGTGGCCTTTAAGTGCAGCGTCGTGTAAAGCCCATGGTGCTAGTCCATTGGTGGAAGTGAGAAAGGCTTGAGCAGCTGTTGACAGTGCTCCCCATCCCAGGAATTGTTGCAATTGTTGTATTAGCCAAAGCCTGGCCGGGGCCTCCAGTTGCTGCTGTATCAGGAATTGTGGGTCTAAAAGTTCCCTCATATTGTGGCTAATACCTTTGGGGGAAGCACAAATCCTCAAGAAATACCAGTGGTGTTGGAATTATCCCAGAATAGACTGGTTCTTGGATTGTTTTGGGATTTGACATTGGCACACTCTCATATTCCAGCCATTAACTTACTTCAACAAATATTTATGCCTTACAGCAGGCTATCCAATTTTCCTATCAGCATTTGTAGAACTTAAAGTTTCTGTGTTAATTATCCCATTCTTACTAAACATTACACCCAGTTACAGAAATCCATCTATTTTTGTCATTTATCAGCAACCTTTCACCCCACTTCTCCAGTCAATCAGAATTGATTTGGTCCTGATACATTAATTTTTCAACCTAGTGACTAAATTAGTAGACCAGCAAACTACTGTGGACATAATATACTTAGACCTCAGCAAGGCATTCGATAAAGTAGACTACAACCTACTTGTTGAGAAGCTAGAAAAAAGCAGGTTAGACAGAATCACC
>JANHFL010008350.1:24131-36628 GCA_032468155.1 Oxyrhabdium leporinum
GAAGCTTCTTGGATGAGAAGAGAAACATCTTCAAAGAAAAACCAGAAAGTCCAGTTGCCTCTTGAAAAAGCACCTTTAGGGTGTAATCAACAATCAGTGTGGGGATGAGAGGAGGAAAAGGAGGAGGGGGACCTCTCTCAGGAGGCATCGTGTTTAATGGTAGTTCCAAACAAAAGGCAATTACACCACAGGGAAATAAATCCGAATAGGTGAAATTTCCTAATGCTACAATTGAGGATAGGAGGACTGTATGAAAGACTAAGTAGCTGCGCCTCATTTGAAGCACCTGTTGAAGGATTGTGCTGAAATATGAATAATCCATTGATGTTCTTGAACTGGATTTTCTGACATTTGGTAGGTGAGCATAGACAACCACTTAGACCTCGATGAGATTTTCCATGTGAAGTCAAGTTTCCCTCAAGATGTTTAATATGGAATATGTGAGCTGAATATAGGCATCTAAACTAGTGTGTGATCAAGGCTTTGCCATCTCTCAGGAGGAAATGCTTCAGGCCACATTGAGAAAAGCAGTTTGGAAAAAACATCAGAGGGCCACTTCGCAGGTTAAAATTCCTTGTGAAAACTTGTCCAATGTGTTTTCAGTTCATCTTCAGCATAGATGTCACACATTCTGTATCACTAAAATGGCCATTTTAGCCAACTCAGTGTTCTGCTTGAGAGAAGCAAACTCGAGCCGTTGACTTCTAGAGAAGATTTTCTTCTTGGGTTTGATATATTTCTGCCATAGCTCAAATTAATTATACTAATTATCTGCTCCATTTATAGAGTTTGACCTTGCCTGCATTTATAACATAAGAAAAGTGGGGTGGAAGATGATGTTGCTGTTGTGACAACTTCTGAATATGGATAGAGGATCTGAATGTCAGCAGTACCAATCTACTGATAACAGCTCACTTACCCTGCTAACTTAATGTTCCCTTTATTTTCCAATGGTAGCGTATCATTCTGAGTTTTCATATGAAGAAACCCTCTCTCTGATTATGCTTTAAATAGCTCAATAATGAGTGTTTTGTAAACACATATGTATAAATTATTCATTGACAGAATGGTCTAAAACAATTTTTTGCCCTTTCAATACTATCTATTCCTCCATACATTTATAGCCTATCTTCACGTTGTAAGTATCCTCAGGTAGATATTGTGAAATTAAACTGGTCCTTTGCTCTATGTAAGAAAGTCTCGTATCTGTAAATCCTGCCCATTTATTAGAGTATTTGTTTTATATATCCCGCCTTATCCCACCATCTGCTTTAGTGAAAATATATAAAGCTTTCCTTAATTCTATTGTTTGGGATTCCTTGGCATTTTCTAGCCAGGACCCCTTTTTTTGGAGCACTTCAATAGGAAACCAAACTTGCACCTCATCTCTGGTGTTCTTCATCGGGTTCGGCACCATGCTCAGACCCGAAATGGGGATAACAAATTATCTAAATTCATGAAGGCCAGCAGGATAAGTCTCTGAAGATGAACAGAACAGATGATGTAGGGGAAGAAGCCAGCAAAAGAAAGAGGAAATTTGTAAATGAGCCAGATCCAGCTGGAGTTGCAAAAAAATTAAATTAAATTAAAATAAAATAAAAAAATTAATGCACCCCTGCGGGGAAAGCACCTGGATAGTGATTTGAAATGTGGCTGAGTTCTCCATTCCATACCTCTCTCTGCCACTCACATGACCTAGAACAATTGTATTAAATGGCTGAAATATTTTACCTACCTTGTTTAATTACTAACAAAAGGTCTTCTTCCTTCTTTTCAGTAATTGCAAATAGAATTATTGGCCAAGCTGAAGGTGGTAATAATAATAATTATCACATTCTAGTAAATTTCTAAATCAATGCAGTTAGCTAAGAGCGAAGAACAGAGGTTGGCCACCAATAGAACTAAAAACGAAAGATGGAGGTAAGGGCTCCACACAAATCAATTATTACGGTAAATGTTTTAGGTGTTATTTTAATGTAGCCTGCACTCACTTACAGAGAAAGAAGACTACAGGGGCTGGGATGCTGCTTGTATGTTTTAACTTCTCATTCATGGCATGGTATTGTTCAAAATGGGAACATACAGGAGGAGAGGACTAATGTAGGCAGCTTCCCATGGGTTTTTTAGAAGAGGACAAAAGAAGCTGAATCTCTGCAGGTAGCTCACTGTTTGTCAGTGAAGAAGCTTTTACAATAGAAATGATGTTGAAGAGGATTGGGGAGGGAGAAGAACAGAAAATGTGAATAAAGTGCCATTGATTTCTAATGCAGTTACTTTATATTGCTCATTTCTACCACACTGAGATGCATATTTAATCTGTTGCACCGTGAATGTAATGTCTTTTTGTTTGCTTGGCTGCTATTTTTGGTTTAAGAAATAAATGCATCAAAGACAGTCATCCAACCCAACTATTTTAATAAAAGCTTAGAGATACAGTAAGGAAACACTGCCCTGTCGTATTTGAAAATTTTAAATAGCACTTAATGGAATATTAACAATAACAAATCTTAACATTTTCCCTTCCAGGTGGAAGACTCAGAAGTTAAACATCTGTTTTGCCTGATTGTTTTTAGATGTTAGTGATGACCCTGTCTCACGCACAAGCAGAAGAAAGAATCTGAAAAGTTAAGAATAGCACTGAGATGATGCTGCAGTTTAATATGTCTGACAGCAAGAAACCAAAACTACTAGAAGGTGAGTTTCTACTTGATTGGTAGTATCAGATGAGTACCATTTCTAAAACTGATTTTATATGATTTGACTTAGACTTCTATTGCCATTGTTAATAAATCCAACAGTTGCTTATCATTTTTGTGATTTCATATTATTTTTCCCTCTCATACTTTGCGCCAAAGTTCTTCACTGGTTCCAGATCTCAATGCCTGATTTGTATTCCTATGCAGAGATTCACTTGGGAAATGACATGATACGGGAAAAGTCTACATTTCTGTATGTGGGGATCTTCTAAGCTCATCTTCATTCTGTAGCATTTGAAAATTTCCTAATTAGGTAATTTAAAACATAAAAAAAACCAGGAGACAAAATATCCATTTAAAAGGACATTTATGGAGGTTACAATTTTTGATAATTTCTGAATTAAGGTTCATTATACTCCATCCATATACTTCTAATTAATCTGACTAGCTTTTTCCCCTCTGAATTTTTTGGTGGAGTCCTGGATGCTCTCTGAGTTTACATATTTGCAGATGTTTCATTACCCAACTAAATGACATCATTACTGATAGTTTTCATCTCATTTCTAGAAAAGCTTGTTCCCCAAAGAGCACTTTTGAAGGTACAGTTTTACTTTGGGATTCTTGGCAAGTGTTGCAGGAATTTAAAAATTAAGATCATTTGAGTGTGTATATCACTAATAAAGTCAATTTCTTCCTTGTGGCATACTACTAATTACAAAAGACAAATGAAACCTAAAGAAAAGTGTATAGCATAAATGAATGAGGGAAAGATTACAGCATATCTCGTTTTCATAGCTAGCTTTCTCAAACTAGATCAGGAAACAATCTCTTTTTTTCTTTTTTTGGCAATCATAGATTTAGTTTGCTATGGGATCGAGAAGGAGAGGATCTTGATCAGTCTTGATCAGTCACAGCATGGTATCAGAGGTATTCTTACTGCAAGCAGACGTCACAAAAAGTGCATGGAGAGAAGATGGACTTAAGTGTTGCAGTCCATTGCCTCAATTTCACCTGTATTCATTGGCCATGTTGCACTTGCTGAACATGGTAAAGGGGAATTGTGGTTGAAGTCCATAATGCTAAACAGGCACCAGATTGGTAAAGGCTGATGCACACCGAGAAAATAAAGCTCTTCTAGAGTGTAATACAATAAATACTCTAAGTTAGGGCGGCCTGCCTATGCTTTATGTTCATCAACAAAGGTTAGTAATATGAAATGCATTTCATTGCATACGGCCTTAAAAAAAATCAGATATTTAATGAAAAGTGAAGAGCCGTGCTATGCAGGTGAAGAGATGGAAGGTCAGAACACTGCATTAGATGGTGTAAATGAAAGGCAGGCAGAGAGATCAGAAATTGTTAAACCAATTATAGACTATAGGTGATGAAAGAAGCACATGAAAATCAACCCCTGATATAGATCAAAAGTGCTACAATTAATGAAACAGCATTTGCCTTGCTGTAATTATAATCAACCCACCATTTTGGTGCATGGAAGCTGGGTAGAAATTACACCATGTCACAGGGGAAATATCGTATTTCTCAGTTGTCGCAAAATCTGTTTCAGAACAGTAGTAGAGTCTAGCTCATGATGAGTGTAAATGGCTTATTTTTTTCAGTGAGAAACAGTCCCTGGCTTGCTATCAAATTCCCAGCCATGATAAAAAGACATTCACAGCGTGTGGATACATTCCACAAAGCTGCTGTAAAATTCTGTTTTTAATAAGAGCACAAGGTGACAAGCAACTTCTGTGTGGTGAAAGAATAATCACCTTTTAAACAAGGATTATGCTCAGGATATCAGATGAATCTTATCAGACAGATGAAATGGTAAGGAAACCCGAGAGGGAAAGAAGTATAATTGAATGTGGCTTTGGATGGTTGATAAAGGTAGGTTATTTGGCTGATAAAGGGCTCCAATTCTCTCCTTTCCTTTCCTAACAGGGATTGATTTTTGATTCTTTCATTTGCAAGGTTTACAAGCTGTTCCAATCAGAACTAATTCTCTACAGTGCACAGTTCCTAGCTTTGTAAACTCAGAGCAACATGTAAAATAAAGGATGAAATTCATATAAATTCATGAAATTGCAGAAATAGGACCATCATGAATTGAAACAGGTTGCACTGCTAAAGATGCAAATCACACCATTACAACTTCCAAAGATTTAAAGGGCATTAATAGGGCATTAATAATACCAGTCATGTAGGACAGGCTAATTGTTAAGGTCTTCCTTTATTTTATTTCTTTTATATCAAGGTTTTTTATCTCCCTGGAACTCCTCATCATAGTATCACAGAGACTTTCTTTCCAAATGGATTGCCATCTTGCTATGGCCAATAAGTTTAATAATAATAATTCTCAGATCTTTAGATTTATTGATATTACTATATTGAAAATTCTCAGCCAGCGTGGAGCTATATTCCCAACCATGTGTAGAGCACCAGCTTGGGGAAAGTTGTATTAAAGGTAAACATACATAAACCCACCTTACTTTTATTCCATGTGGTTGTAATATTCAGGCATGGTCCCAGTTGGTGAAGATAAAATAAATAAAGCTCATTTTGGTAACTGTTGAATATATTTATTCATGAATCACCCAAGTCCCATTTCAACATTAATTTGCCAATTGGTAAAAAAAATGAATACAAATTCATATTTAAATAAAGCATGTCTCATGGCCAAAACATCTGGTCTAATTTTTAGATTTGTTTTGCTTCATATGATCCTCTATTTTTATAACAATTGAACTGATTAAGAATCTCAGATTCAAAAGTGTGCTGCTATTTTGTATCATTTTGCTTGGCTTGATAAAGTACCAAGTTAAAAATTTGTGATATTTAAATATGAATATACAGTGTACATATGAATAGATATCTTTAAGCACACTGTTTCTTAACATTATACATTTCTGACAGTATGTTCTTTTGAGATGTGTATTGACACACGCAAAACAATGCTTGGTCTGAGAACTACCTCAGAAGTTTTGGGAAGCATAAACATCTCATGGATAGTTACGTTCTGTTATGCAGATTGCCTAGGTGTTTGCATCCTGTTGGTTTGTATCAAAGATACAATGATCCTTGTGTAATATAACTATTAATTGAATAGCTCACCCATTGTTCGTGCTGCAGGTTTGTATGAGGCTTGCTCATGAAGCAGTGGTGAGAATACAGACAGAGACCCCCATTATGGTGCTACTGGCATCCGTGTTGATACCACTGAGTGTCATACACAATATTTATTAAGATATTCAACTGCTTCAGCCTCTTTATAACCCAATGGATATCATTTTGCCATGATTGTTAGTTGGTAACTGTTTCTTTCATATGGGTTAGTTTGTCTGAAATTGATAATGCTTAGGAAAATATATTGCTAGTGTATTAGTTTGAGATTGATGGTGCCCCATAAGTATTTTGCTAGCAAAATGGCTTACTAGACATTGCCAGTCTCAAATTGTCTGTCCTTGTGCAAACAATTCTTTCCTCCACATTCAGAATTGCTGGGGAAGAACTCAGTGCTATTTATGTACCAGGTAAGAGAATAAGCTGTTTAATCAGCCCTAATGGTAGTAACACAGAACCCACTCTCTGTCAATTCTTCCATATATTTTGCGTTGGACTAACCTTGAAATTGTCTCAGTTGACCCTCACCAAGCTGTCACCAAGATATAAATTGAAGGAGAGCTAATTAACTGTCAAAACTTAGGGCAAAAGATTATACACTTTTGCCTCACCTTGTAGTCCTCCCTTTGATGTGACAAGCTGTCCTCTGTTCATTTTGCAAACAACTTAGCACACAGAGGAAATGCAGTATGCTATCGAGCAATCGCTTATCAGCAACAACAAATCAACATGAAAAATGGGCTTTGGAACTCTAACAGACAATGATCAGAGAGCCTACTTTTTTTTATCCTAAATCATTATATTTAGCAGTCGGCCGAAGCATAGTAAATTATTTATAAATGTCTTTGCTTGTTAAGAGATGGATGAGATTTTTTTTTCAGAGAGCTAAACAAATTGTTTTTAATCAAATGATAAATGTAGGCTTGCTACATAACTGCCCCCCCTCCCCCAAGTTCCTTCGATTCCCTGCTTATAACCATCTATGGCTATGGATGAGTACAATTCCAGATACATTTTGATAAATGCCAGATTATGGGTCATGGCTCTATTTATCTAATAGAGGCGTTGAAGAGGAAGGAAATTATCAACTTTTCCAAAATAGAAAGGACATTCGTTTTTCCCGGTTCTTGGTACAACTGGAAGCTTTAGAGCAATTTTTCTCAATCCCAATGACTTTAAAATGTATGGACTTTAATTCCCAGAATTCCCTAGCTACAGTGTTGGCTAGAGAGTTTTGGTAGTTAAAGTCCATACATCTTAAAGTTACTGGAGTTAGGAAACACTGATTTAAAGCAATTTTTAATGTGTTTTCTTGTGTTGGAATTAATTTGCAATGATCTAAGATAAATATCTTTGGGGGACACTGATTATTTTAATTGGTCATTTTATTTGTTCTACTGTAGGTCTATAGTCCTTGGGAGGGAGGATTTTTAATGCAATTGAAAACCTTGCAAATCTTATAATACAATCACAATTACAAATTTACAGTTGACAATTGACAAGATTTACTGTTTCATTTACATTCCATTCCCGGTAATGAAAATATTAAATATACAATGTGCCATACAGCTAGCCAATATATCTTGAAGGTGCCAGACTAGGGAAGGCTGAATTTGCCCAACTCTAGCAATCTTTGAACTTTACCTATCGAGATGAAAACCCTGAAGTGATCATACCTGTTTTTCATCATTTTTTTAATCTCAAATGATTTGTCAAACACATCAAGTTCTATCCACAGAATGGCTTTGTTTTGCTTTTCTCAATTAGTCATGGAGGAGAGCAAAGGGGAGGAGAGTTAGAAGGGACCTTGGAGGTCTTCTAATTCAACCCCCTGCTCAGGCAGGAAACCCTGAACCATTTCAGACAAATGGTTGTCCAATCTCTTCTTCAAAACTTCCAGTGTTGGAGGATTCACAACTTCTGGAGGCAAGTTGTTCCACTGATTAATTGTTCTGTCAGAAAATTTCTCCTTAGTTCTAGGTTGCTTCTGTCCTTGATTAATTTCCACCCATTGCTTCTTGTCCTGCCGTCAGGTGCTTTGGAGAATAGCTTGACTCCCTCTTCTTTGTGGCAACCCGTGAGATATTGAAACACTTCTATCATGTCACCGCAGTCCATCTTTTCATCACATTCTATGATGTGATGATTGCATTTTTACCTGCCTTTCATTCTTCTTTTAATTTTATTTTTAATTGAATTTATTTCCACGAAGAGAAGAAAATAAAGAGCATGAATTAAGAAATGGGTGTATTTAGAAAAAGGGTGGAGGTAATTCAGATTTGTAACTACTATCTGACCAGTTCTTCTCCCTGTCCATACCATGCATGGAGTATAGAACATGGGTATTCAAACTTTTGGCTTGCCTGGGTTGTATTGAGTGAAGAGGAATTGTCTTGGGCCATTAATATAGTTAATATATAATTTTTAGTTAATATATAACATATCACTAAAAATCACATATTAAAAGTTTACAATCTTGTGAGGATGCATTACTAGCTATTCAGGGTTGCATGCAACTTGTGGGCTGTGGGTTGGACATGCCTCCTACAGAACCAAGGCAGAATAAAAGGACCCATTAAATGAGATTGTCATGATGGTAAGGAGAACTGCATGCTAAGCTATCTACTTTTAGCTTCCAACTCTGAGTAGAAATCTTGAGGTTTTCCATTAAGGATAGACAATGGAGACATGAAAGCTATCCTTACTATTTGGGGGGATGCTAAAAGACTACCGTAGGTAGGGAGATAAAGAGAAAGAAAAAAAATGAAACCAGCAAAACCATATCAAGAACGAGAGATCGGGATCTTTGTTTTTGTCCTTAATTTGGAAAGAATAGGGTATGAGAGCCCAAGGGAGTAGTTGAAAGCGATAATGTTATACAATGTTGATATACAAACTACATGAGCTTTTATGGACAAGGGTTAGTGGGTCAAATTAAGTGATAGTAATCAACCAATCACTATATGGACAGAACTTTCAGCTAAGAGAAGATGAGGAAGCAGAAGTCAGAATGCTTTTGCCTGTTGCAAAAAGGGTATAGCTGCATCTATTCTTCTCTCCCAATTTCTGGGCATGTGAGGATAACTGCCATTAACTCATCCATGTTGCCTTATTGCAGCATACTAAATATATATATATTTTAAACCATTCCCCCCTTCTCCCCAAAATGCTGTCATTTCTGTGTCCATGTCTCACTAGAAAGTTAAAAGTTATCCTGCCTTTTTTGACAGCCATGGGTGGTGGTACTATTTAATGATGAAAGTGCCTCTGGGGTATAAGTTTGCCTATCTTGGTTTAAAATCTTTCCTGAAAATAAGCTTTTCTACTCCTTTCCCAGAGCTAGCACTCAAATCAACAAGCAATATTGAATATTGGTATGTTGGTAATATTGGTATGTTGGTAATTGGGCACCCCAGATTGTTGGGGGCAATATGCTGACTCTGTAAATTGCTTAGAGAGGGCTGTAAAGCACTGTGAAGTGGTATATAAATCTAAGTGCTATTGCTATGTTTCATAATTGGTAATATTGCTACTGGTAATATTGGCATATTGGTAGGGTAATATTGGTATTGGTAATATACCAATGGTATGGTATGGTAATATTGGTATGTTTCATAATTGGGCATCCCTGCTTGACCTAAATGGGAATAACGATCTTACAAGAGGTATCTGTTGCAAAATGTTGCAGCATACAGAGCTCCTGTCCCTTCCAGAACATGCTTTCCTATTTTTTCTTCTCCTGGCTTCTTGTTCTCTGTCCCAGTTGACATTCAGAATTCTGCGCACACCGTGGAGCCCGTTTTACAGATCTCTCCCTCTTACAAGTTGCCACTTTGACTTCATAAGGATGGGAAATGCCCTTTATTAATATAAAGGCTAGTTTGGGCATCTGGAAACAAGAAACACATAATTATAAGTATTTATAATCTCAGATTGAAACTTCTGCCTCTTTTCTGCATCAGCACAGTGAGGAAGGTGATAGCATCAAAAGAAGGAAGTTGATAGAATGTAAAATGTCCCGTTTCACTCTTGGCTGTGATGTTTCGCTCATCCTCTTAAAAATGTAAGAGCAGCTTTTTCCAGTTCTTGCCCCTGTCTCCACTCCTTTCTCATGGGCTGTCCAACCTCATTTTATTCTTTCAATGGGGGTTGAAAAAGAACTAGAGGGTTGCGGAGAGGAAATAAATAGCTGCGGTAAACAACCTATTTTTCATACTATTTCATTTTTGACAGTGTTCAGCCTTGCTTGACCTCTTCTCTTTGCAATTTATCTCCTTTTTGTACTTCTCCATCAGGTTGCCGCAATGCAGACTTTGCTAAGCAGTGCAAGAATGTCCTATATGAATTTTGTAGACATGCATACAGGTATTTGTGGGTTCACCACGGTTCATGAGCTGTGGTGGCACAGTGGTTAAAATGCAGTACTACAGGCTACTTCTGCTGGCTGCCAGCTGTCAACAGTTCAGCAGTTCGATTCTCACTGGCTCAGGGTTCACTCAGCCTTCCATCCTTCTGAGATTGGTAAAATGAGGGCCCAGATTGTTGGGGGAAATATTGCTGACTCTGTAAAATGATTAGAGAGTGCTGTAAAGCACGTAAAGTGGTATGTAAGTCTAAGTGCTATTGCTATTTAAAAGTGAAATCCTAAGCTTGACCATTTGATTGAGTTTATGACACATTGGGTCCTTAGTAGCCTTCTACAGTCTTATACATAGGACTTTGGTCTCTGTAATGTTGCTATAATGTACTTGTTTTATAATATAGCTTTGTCTCTAGAAGGATTCCAATACTTTTAAAGTTTCTGTAAATCTGTATCGCTTTAGATTAAAAGATTAAGTCATTAATGTTTCTTTTCTCTTGTGATGTCACTGCTTTCTTCCACCAACCAGGACAATAATAGAATCTTTACAATTTGCAATTTTTGAAAGTACTTTTCTACCCATCGTTTGGATAAAACTATTTCTAAGGGAACATAATAAAATTATGAGTGTGCCCTCCATCACGTAGTGCTACCTGTATTTATGGTAGTTATGATTATCATAATGGACAATTACATACAACCAGACTATATATCAGAGAAACCAGGCACTTGGATAGCCCAAATGGTTACAGATTATTGGTTTTACGCTGAGAGAGATGGATTTTTGCTGAATTCACTCCATAGGAATGTTGCAAATGCAAATGTGCTGCCTTGGAAAACCTATGAGCTAAAATACAATAGTTATCTGAGGAGGTAGGCAATGGCAAACAATAAAATGTGTGCGGCAACATTGCAATACTAGCTCCAATGTTGGGATGCAAATAAAAAAGGCAGAATTTGTGTTGTGAAGTTGTGATGCACATTTCCACAGGTCTTCATCCTCACATTCGTGGTCTCAGTGGCAAATGGGAAGAGTGCTTTATCAACACCCTCAGAAAGGACAAAGGAAAACACCGGTGACATTGCCATTAACACCTACCAAAGTTCCTTTATTTTTTTTTAAATATATATTTTTTTAATCAATAGAAGAACAATGTGCTGAAAAGCAAAAGACAAGCCTCCAACAATACAGGGTAGTCCTCGACTTACAACAGTTCATTTAATGACTGTTCAAAGTTACAGTGGCACTGAAAAGAGTGACCTATGACCGTTTTTTATACATATGACCATTGTAGCATCCCCATAGTCACATGATCAAAATTCAGATGCTTGGCAACTGGTTCATATTTATGATGATTGCAATGTCCCAGGGTCATATGATCAGCTTCGCAGGATTATTTTTTTTACCATGTATATATATATACATTTGAACTAGATCAGGGGTGTTAAACTGAAGGCCCAGGGCCGGATCAAGCCCCCAGGGTGCTTAGATCTGGCCCGCAGGGCTGCCCTGGAAACAGCAAAGGACCAGCCCGCAGTGCCCCTGCCAGCAAAAACAATGCAGGAGGGTTGCAGGCGGCCATCCTGAGCTCAGTTTTCACTGGCAGAGGATTGCAGGAAGACATCACAGCTGAAAACAGAGCTTGGGAGCCCGTTTTCGCTGGCAGAGCACTCAGGTCACCACAGGTGCCCCCAACATGAGTGACATCGAGCTGGCCACACTCACCCTGGCCACACCCTTCCCACCCCAGGTCTAACACAACTCTGATGTGACCACCAATGAAATTGAGTTTGACACCCCTGAACTAGACTGTGATGTTTCTCTGTGTCATATATGTTTGTGTATGTGTATGTGGGTATATGCATATGTGGGTATGTGGGTTATCTTTTGAGAGCTGAATGCAAGAAAAATTCATTTTAATATACTGATTAGCATATTAAGTGACAATAAAGTTCCATTCTATTCCATTCCATTCCATTATTTTATATCTTTCTGACAAGCAATGTCAATGAGGAATCCAGATTCACTTAACAACCATGTTACTAACTTAACAAATGCAACGATTCACTTAACAACCGTGTTGTAAAAGTTGTAAAATGGGGCAAACTCACTTAACGAATGTTTCACTTAGCAACACAAATTTTTGGGCTCAATTGTGGTGGTCACTCGAGGACTACCTATAATAACAAGAATATTATTTGAAGGACCATCTTTTCCCAGTTATATCTACCTCACCCACTAGAGTGGCAGTGGAAGATATATTATAAATAAGAACAATTATAATGCTGCCCCGGCTTTACATATACAAGGGGCATTC
>JANHFL010008352.1:3682-31569 GCA_032468155.1 Oxyrhabdium leporinum
AAGAACAGAATTGTACTTTTAACTGTTTCTGCAAATATTTGTACCCAGACGACACACCGTGTAACAGAAGAATTGTATGGAAATAAAATAAAAAAACTCATTATAAAAAAAAAGAAAAGAAAACAGATTCCACGTGAAATATTGGAACTCTATTTTATTGATATTGATAAGGTTCACTCATCCTTCCATCCTTCCGAGATTGGTAAGGACCCAAATTGTTGGGGGACATTATGAAAATAATGCTTATATTGTAAATGCTTACATTGTAAACTGCCCAGAAAGTGCTATGGGTGGTATATAAGCCTAAATTTTATTGCTATTGCTATATCGGCTATAGGTCATAGAAAGCCTGACATCGTTTTCCCTTCCTTCTTTCTCCTACAAAAGAGAACCAAGATACAGTTTCTTTAAGTTTTTTTCTAACTATATCTTCCTTCCTGGGGCTAAATTCATGTTTTGCTAACTACTACATACTTTCTCCAAGGTGTCTGTCTATGTGAAGAGAAAAATGGAATGGGGATGGGTGTGAGTATGACAAGTTAGCAGGGAGATGGGAGAGCATGCAAAGGAGGATTTTAAATTGATAGGTCCTGTCTTAGAAACCCTATGCACATAATAAAGATGGCTTCCTCCAAATTCTGGCAATTGTGTGTGAATTCAAGAATACTGCCTTGCGTATATCATTAAGGACCGGGGATGGGAGAACAATCATGGATAATTGTTATCTTTTGTCAGGAGAGAGGAAGTGAAATACTTAATGTAAGCAACAAAATATTTTATTTAATCTGCACAACCCAGAGAGCTATTCCAGAATTGCTGCCCAGTTGACTGGGTACTCATTGCAAGAGCAAATGTTGTACAGTTGCTTCTCATATGCAGGTATATCTTTAAGTTAAAAAAGATAGTAGGGAATAATGTATATGTGAATTTCTACAAGAGGCCAAGTTGGATGTACTTGCTATGTTTGAACAATACAGAACCACAGCATGCAAACTCACCTGATTGCCCTCTTTCCACAACCTTGCATTTCAAAAAAATATAAAACCATTTTTTGTTCCACACAACCATAAATGCTATTCAAAAGTCCTTATAGTTGCAGAATGCAAAGACAGAGAAATGTGGCTTTATGCCATATCCTCTGATATATAAGATTCCCAAGTATATATTGAAATCCATTTATCAAGATTTTCTGCAGAGTTAGTCTGGTTTCAGTGTTCCACCATTCCCAAGGAGGGTAGTGGATTATTCTCAATGGGGAAGTTTTATGTAATTTCTACTGCCCTTTCCCCTTTTTCTTTTCTTTTTTTGAAGTTTATCACATGGTAGTGGATGGAAAATCTTTAAAAATTAAATATCTTGATGGCTTAGGAGCTACACTTCTATTTTTAAATGCACCTGAAACTATTTCCTCAATATTGACAAAGTATATTAGTAATTCAGTTCCATGTATATGATGCTACACTGGCATAATCCTTGTGATGTGCTGGCAGGGAATCTACAGCAATGATGTAATTGCAAGCAGTTAGACTCAAAACTACTAGACTTAATTCATGTCTAGTAGACTTAGTGGACTCTGGCTTCTAATGTCAATATGGAGGCGGTCTCTAAACATATAGGTTTAGACACTG
Source organism: Oxyrhabdium leporinum (assembly GCA_032468155.1). Classification (NCBI taxonomy): domain Eukaryota; kingdom Metazoa; phylum Chordata; class Lepidosauria; order Squamata; family Cyclocoridae; genus Oxyrhabdium; species Oxyrhabdium leporinum. Next base: position 5,311 of record JANHFL010008352.1, read on the forward strand.
GAGCAAATGCTGTGGAATGGTTTGCATGTGTCCTTATCAAAATAGTTTTCATCATACTTGTCTTTTTTAATATAACATTATATTCCCCTGTTCATAGGGAATTAATAACAACTTATCTATCTGTCTATTTATGTATCTATCCTCTGTCTATCTATGTATCTATCTATGTATCTATCTATGTATCTATCTATGTATCTATCATCTATCTATCATCTCTAATCTGTCATCTATCTATTGCTAAAACTCTGATTCCTCAATTGTAGTCATACATCAAGGACTATCTGTATTGTAAAACATTTTATGATATCAAAATGATATAATACAAAATGTCTTAAAATATCAAACGTACTTGATGTTTGACTATACAGTTCAACATCGGCTATTTACAAGACAGTTATAATTCTGAGTATCTCCCTGAATTTTTAAGAACCTTTCCACTAAAGGAAGTTCATTAGATGCTGAGGAATTTAATAAAAAATAATAATAATCTGTGAAACAAGGGATGTCTAGTAAATAATAAAATACGAACTGTTATAAAATAGTTAAAAGCATTATAATTAAACTGAAAAAAAGATGTCATTGTTACAAAAACAGATTTAGGGTAAAAATCAGTGGTTAAAGGGTGGTTTACTTATTTATTGCACTGGGGAAAGTTTTATTCATGAGTCTGTAATTCTGAATGTATATAACAATTGCAACAAAGGAAGTTTTAATTGATAAGAGATGTAACAATTGCAACAAAAGAAGTTTTATGAATGTAACTAATCTGTGGCCTTCGCAAGCTTATGCAGCAAACTGTAGCAGAGTTTCCAGAAGCTTACATTAAATATTGCTGCTGGAATGGTTTTCCTTGTCTTTTATTATTCCTGGAAAGGCAACCAAAAGCCATTAACCCTCCTTGTCTAAATGCAGCGACTTGGACTGAACCCAATTCCTAAAGGAGAGGTCTAAGTTATGTGAAACATCCACGCGGTTAGCAGTAAATGACACTGTACCTGACATTTCCATTAGAAAGCTGAAAGACTGGGTGATAGGAACTGGTCTATAACAGAGATATGTGCTACTTCCAGATGCCTTGCTAGTGTGTGAAAGTGAGAACCTGAAATCTCCAGAGGTCCCAAATACATAGGCTGTTCTGTTTTGAAACTATGATAGATAATTTTAGGTGGAAATCTTCTAGCCTTTTACATCAGACTCTGTACATCAACTTGGCAGTGTAGTTCTGAGATTCTTCAATTGGTACAGCTAGACTCTTGGGTTTAAAATCAGCTGACAACAACATAGCATAAACAGATAAGAAACCTTATTATATACTAGGAAGAAGGCATTACAAGAGGTGATTGCCCTATTATCTTCTTAATAACCCACTTCGTCATCACCCTTCCCAGTTTAGTAGACGTTTTCCCTCTCATTTTCCAACTGAGAAGGTGAGCAACTCTTTCATTGACATCTCAGAAATCCTGACCCACAGCCTTTGGGGAAGATCTGCTGCTAGTCTAGACTAATCTCCGCACATGCAAGTGAATGAGATAGTAAAGAAGAGATAGCAGTTTGAATAATAGAAGGGACACTACTGAACTGGACTGAAACCAGAGATCAAGAAAACAGCAAACCTAAAGGTATTTTTAGGCACAACCATTCTCAGTATGTCATATCTAATAAAATTATTTTTAAAGTCCATGTTAATTTTAACTATCATATCATAAATAACCATGCCATCCAAATCTCAGGTTGTAGTTCTAACTATAAAAGTTTCTTTTTCTCAGCAATATTCTTTCCTTCACACCAAACAACAAGTAGTAAAATACAATTTTAGGTCCTCCTCTTTTGTTTGCATCACGTAAAACTTTATGTTTAGCTCTTGTTTTTTCTTACCTGTATATTTAGATATACAGGTAGTCCTCGACTTACAAATATTCACTAAGCACTAAGTTACAATGGCACTGAAAAAAAAAAGATGACTTGCAACCAGTCATTACACTTAACAACCCTTGTGGCATCTCCACAATCACATGATTCAGGCACTTGGCAACAAGCCCATATTTACAAGGGTTGCAGCATCCCATGGTCATGCAATTGCCATCTGTTACTTTCCCAGCCAGCTTCCAACAAGTAAAGTCAATGAAGAAGCCAAATTCACTTAATGACCACATATTTGCACTTAACTGCAGAGATTTGCTTAACAACTACCACAAAGCACGTTGTGAAATTGAGCTGCGATTCAGTTAACAACTGCCTTGCTTACCAACAGAATTTCTGGTCCCAATTGTGATTATAAATCAAAATTTACTGTATTTTTTTTGCTATTGTTTAATGGTACAGGTTTCAATTCAAGCTTTGTTTTTATTGTTATTTAAGAAAAAAATAGGGGGTGGAATGGCTCAGTGGTTAAAGACACTGAGCTTGTCATCTGGAAAGCTGACAACCCAGGTTTGGGACCCAAGTGCTGCATGCTGGGGTGAGTACCTGTTACCCCAGGTTCCTGCCAACCAGGGGTAGTTTGAAAGTATGCAAAGTATACAAGTAGATAAAGAGGCACCACTTTGGTGGGAAGGCAACAGCATTCTGTGTGTCTTAGCATACAGTCATGCTGGCCACATGACCACAGAAATGTCGTTGGACAATGCTGGCTCCCTGAGATAAGAAATGGAGATAGACACTATTCCCTAGAGTCAGACACAACTGGATAGGGGGGAAATTCACCTTTACCTTTTATTTAAGAAAACAAGCCTACTCAGCCACTAAGCATAAACAAAGCTGAAAGATACCCTTTGGTCATTTCATATATTTTAAGTATATGCAACTTGTAAAGCTGTCAGAGTTTTTTATGTTGAAGACAAAGTGAAGCATCCAGAGAAGGGTAAGCCGGAATACAAAAGGAAGAGTAAAATACAGAGAAAGCCCCAGAGAATAACAATGATTGAGAATTTGAAATTTGAAAAAAAAAAAGAGGTAATGGAAACATTATGAATCTTTCCTGTACTTTCATATGCAATCTACCTGGACATCAGATTCTTCAAATAAACAAAAAAGGTTATGTGCATATGTAAGAAGTACGGTAGTTGGACTTTTGAAGGAGCCAGAGGGTTTTATTTTTTAGTAGTTGTTTCTAAATAAATAACTAAATTAATTTTTTATAAACCATTCTGTGTTATAAGTGGAAGCATAATTTACTCAATAAATATATTTATTTCCCTAAACTATCTCTCCTTTTGTTTTGCTGACTGCAGGTCAATTATAGACTTGGAGGGGGAAAAATGACCCTTCTTTTTGGTGGAATATTCAGGGGCAATGTATATATATATTGCCATTTTGGAAATTTGTTTTGTATTAAAATTAATGTGGCTGTCAGTATGTAGATATACTATAATTTAAACCCTTTCTAGTAATAGAGACTATGCTAAATCATTTCTTTGTTTACTACTATGGTGACAAGGAAATTGTGTCATCACCCATGAAAATGGTATGGTACTCTGCTAGATATTGTAGCAATTTTTCTTCATTGAGAGAGTCAAATTGATTCTAGGTGGAAAGCACATTTTTCAGGATTGTGAGTGCCTCTGCTAAATATCTGTTTCTCCACCATAGGTATCTAGTAAATATGTGAATCAGATCAATCTACTGTACTTCAGACAAATATTTTTGATTGTAAAAGGCAAAATAAGATAAATCCCATCCAAAGCTATAAATGATTGAGTGCTTTAGATGTGCAAATGTTTTCTCTGCATAATTCTACAATAGGGAAAGTGGGAGGAAGAAGAGTGACATTAAAATGATTGAATTCTGTGCCATCCATTTTGGTACAATTTAATACTGTCTCACAATATCACAGAACCTACAGATGGCTCTGCCCTGGGCAGGGTTTGATCTAGAAGTCCTCCAAGGTACCTTTCAGTTCTATTATTCTAGGATACTATGAATTCATAGTTGACTGTATGGCCAAAGGTGCTTATTAATGACTGGAACTTGAACACAAATATCAAATGGAACGCCACAAGCCTTTCTTTGGTTCTGGAGCCATTCTCTTCACCTTTTTTTTGTAAATGAAATGAAGAAGGTGAAAAAGTCTGCAGACAATGTAAAACTGCTGAGTCTGCAGATGCCACAAAATTAGATGATAGCTAATACATTAGATGAGAAAGAGAAGATTTTAAAAAGATCTAGATAGGTTTAATTAATAGGTTGACATAAATGTAATGGAATGTAAGTTCTTCATCTGGGCAGAAAAAATGCAAGGCAGAAAAATAGGATGGGAGACACCTGGTCTGGAAGTAGTAAATGTGAAAGGGATCTGGGCACCCTTATTAAAGTTAGATATGAGCCAGCAGTCTTATGCAGTTGCTAAAAGGGCAAATTCTCTTTGGGGGTTAACAGAACCACAGGAGTCCAGTTCATGGGAAAGAGTTGCTTCATTCTATTCTGTCTTGGTCAAATCTAATTTGGAGTTCCAGTTTTAACTGTGATAAATGGGTGCAAGTTTGTAGATAGCCTAACAACATCTCTGGTGAACAGATGTGCAATAAAGCTCCATGAGGAATAGTGAAAGGACCTAGGTGTCTTATTCAACAGTCTCAAGATGTCTGACTTGCTGTCACACATAGGCTTATTCGCTGTTGTCCAAGAGAGCAAGATTAGAATCAATGGATTAAAACTGCAACAATGAAGGTGCATGCTTATCATCAGGAAGAACTTCTTGACCATACAACTTGTCAGCCAACTGAGCAGGCTGTTACTAGAGGTCCTCAGATGAAGGCTAGGTGGTCATCTGAGGGAGATGCTACAGCACATCCTGCATCAAGCATGGGATTGGACTAGATGACCTCAAACATCACTCACATCTGTGATTCTGTGAAAAAGTAGTCCAGCCTCTGTTTGAATGCATCCAATAAAGATAATCCTACTACGGTATCAGGCTGAATTACTAGTTCTATTACTGACCAGTCTTGCTGATAAGAATTTTTAAAACATTCAGTTGGAATCCACCGCCTGTTACTTTAAACTATTATTTGATTTCCTACACTAATGAAAGAAAATAAGTCTTGACCTTCTGTGTCCCATTCCTTTAAAGCACTTGAACAGTACTCTCAATCCCCACTCAGTCTTCTCTTCTCAAAGCAAATTTTTACACTACTTTCAATCTCTCTTCAAGGCACTTAGTGTCTAGTCCCCTCTCATTTTCTCAATCAGTTCTACTGTATCTGAAGTCATCTTAAACTGTGGTATCCAAAACTCAGCACAGGATTTGAGTCCAGAATCATATTCCAGAAACAGCTAAAGAATCAACACAATGCTGTCCATCTCTTCATTGTGAAATGTCTTCAGATCAAAGTACTTGTTCAACATTCCTTATTTTGCTTTGAAGAATTGTTCTGAGATCAAACTATATGCTTAGGCAATGGCCTTCTTTGCAAATATAATTTTATTCTGTTCAAGAGCCTCTCCACATCATTTTATAATTTGGAAGAGTTTTTGCCAAACGAAATCCATATAATTGCTATAGTTTTCATAGATGTTACCCATCAAAAATTTGAGAGCTTATTGGTTGTTGTTTTTTTAACCGCCCCAATGCTTTAAATATTGATTTTAGACAAAAAGGCTGTTTTGCTTAAATTTTCATAAGTTTTTTATTCACCAGAGGAAAGTCTGTTTGCAAACCGTTATATTAAGAACATTACAGCCTTTTTTTCTTTAGAAAGAAAAATAGAATTAAGACTTTGAAATTTCTGAAATTGGACATATTTCTTGGTACATTTCTCTAGAAAATTAATCTTCTCCCTTTTTTCCAAATTTTTAGATGTTTCCTTCAAATGGTTTACTGTGCTTATAGAATTCGTGGTTTACTGTGCCCATAGAACTTTTGTGTTCAAAAGTTACTATTATTGGTGGGTTTCCTATGCTAGCCAGTGTAATTCATAAATCAGTTCAATCTCTGTTAAACCAATGCATTTTCTGAAGGATCAATTACTACTGCAGGGATGGGCTGTTCACAGACCAGTATAGCTTCCAAACTTTTTATTTTTTTTGGTTAAGCTCCAAGAGAAAGCATTATTAATAGTGGCAAATCACAAAGCTGTAGAGAGAGAGATGTAAATTGCCTGACTGGCTTAATACACAGTCTCTTCAAAATACACAGTCATGAAAGTCTCAAAATAAGTCCCTCTTTACTCATTTGTGTGACATCATTAATTAATCAATTGATTAATCAGATGTATATAACTGCCCATCTCACGAAAAGTGATTTTGGATGGCATACAACAGTTGAAAAAAACAACAGATACGAAAATATAAAATGTAAAAATCTACATTAATAGATAAGTATTATAAAAACAAACCATAGGCAAAGAGAGGATAAGAATGGAGACTTCAGCAATGGAGCCACCTAAGCATATATAGACCATAGAATAGGGTTGGAAGGGCCCTTGGAAGTTTTCTAGTCCAAACCCCTGCTCAAGCAGAAGACCCTATAGTATTGGCTATCCCTTCCAGCTTCATCTTGTCTGCAAATTTGATGGTTCCCATTCTATCCTCTCATCTAGATCATTTATGAAGATGTTGAAGAATATTTGGCCTAAGGCAGAATCCTGAGGTACGTCACTGCATGCTTCCCTTCATGTAGATGTTGTTCCATTGAGGACTACATGCTGAGTGTGGTTGGTTGGCCAGTTTCAAATCCAATTGGGGGTGGTACTGTCTATTCCACATTGTTCTGTCTTACCAAGAAGTAGGTTGTGGTCTGCTTTGTCAAATGCCTTACTTAGATCTAAGTAAATGTCCACAGCATTTCCCTTGTCCACCAATTTAGTCACTTTATAAAAGAAGGCAATAAAGTTTGTCTGGCATAACTTCTTTCAAACCCATGTTGGCTTCTAATAATTTCACTGTTCATTTCTAGGTGCTCAAAAATGCACTGCTTGATTATCTTTTCCAGGATCTTCCCAGATATCGATGTCTGGCTGATTGGTCTGTAGTTTCCTGGATCCACTTTTTCTCCTTTTTGTACTTAGTTCCCTGGGAGCCACAGGCCTGATAACATAATCAGGCCTTGAGGGACTTTTAGAATGTCAAAGAGATGGAGCTAATCTAATGGGGGCAACAGTGTTCAATAGGGCATGTGTCATGGCAGAGAGGCACGTCTCCTGGGACCTACCAAATTCAGCTCTGGTAGCTGCAGAATGCCCTCTCTGTTAAATCTAATGGGGTAAGCTGATGTAACCAGGGATAGGTAGCCTCTCAGATAGCTCACCTTTAGAACTTAAAACTAAAATCTTGAATTGGATCTGAAGAAAAACTGGCAGCCAATGGACCTGATAAAGCAGAGCTGTAACATGAAACATGCACCGTTTGAGAAGTACACATAATTGCCTGTATTGCTGCATTCTCTACCAGCTGAAGCTTCTAGATATTCTTCAAGGGCAGTCCCATGTAGAGCACATTGTATAAGACTGATTGTAAGCAGGGCCTGCTGATCCAGGAACGGGTGCAACTAGCACCCGTTCTAGAAAAACCTGTGCAAAGCCCCTCCTAGCCATGACTGCCACCTGCTGATCAAGCAGGAGTCATGAATCTAGGAGGACACAGTGGGTCTCTTTAGGGCAGCGACACCCCATCCAGCACTAAAAATGGCAAAATTCTGGAACAAGTGGGCCCCAAAATTCAGAGCCATTCAGTCTTGACTGGGTTCATCTGAAGCCTGGTATTCTCCATCCAGACCCTCATAGCCTATAGACACTGAGATAAGATATTCATATCATTGCTTAATTCACCGGGGTGGTGGTGGTGGTGTTGTGTTCAAATGGATTTCATCAGCATACCAATGATAATTCAACTCATGGATATTGGATGGACTCATCCAGTTTCATATGGATATTAAAGAGAAAATGATACAATGCCAAAGCTTTGGCATCCCACCTAGTAGGGACTAAGGATGGGAACGCTCCTCCCCAATCATCACTGACTAGAATTAACCCTGAAGAAAGGAAGCGAACAAGCACAACGCCGACCCCCCCACTGCCTATTTTACTTTCTGCCTGGTCATTGCAACCTTCCACCACTGAATTTGATAAACTACCATCAAATATAATCTCATCTCTGTAAAAAAAGGTATATATTATGCAGATTATACAGAATGCACAAGTCACATATTTTAGTTTAGGTTCTTTGCCATGATGGATGATAATGAATATAATGAGCAGCTAAGTAACCATTTTCTCTTTTCTAATCAGCTTACTAGGATTTCCTGCATGATGCGTTCCTCAGTAGGATTCAGGTAAAGTGTATCCAGATGTCTTAAACAGGAATAGGGTGGTTTTTGTTTTCCTTTATTTTGTTTACCAAAACTCCAGGGAGCTGCATAATTTGCAACATATATAGGCAGGTCAAAATACAAGATCAGAGATTTGATCATATTTATTGGTGCTCTGATTGTTTTCATATACAAATTAGGTAATGTCCATTATCACAGTCTGGAATGCTTAGGGTGCCTGGCAGTATTTATAATTATGAAGGAACCATCATGTGCCTATTTAATGGGCAAGTTGCTACTGGTATATCTTAGGAATTATAGTTGAGTTTCCTACTGTCTTAGCCACAATTTCCTCTTTCTGTACCCTTGTTCTCTTTAGCTGGACAGTAAATCAGTTTCAATATGAAAAGTGCTCATTTTGTTTCTGCTGCTTATTCTGAACATTTCTCAAAATAGGTTGAGAAAATGTAATCTTGAATGTAAATAATGACCTAAGAACAATATTGCTGGTGTTGGATTTGCTGTTGCAGAAACCGTGTTACAATATACCAGTTTGAAAATTTGGAAACTGTTGATTTCAGTGTGTTGCATTCTCCAATAATTGCTTGCAAAGCATTGTTAAAATTCTGAAGAAACCTTTCAATCAATGTATTTGTAGCTGGTGACAGATTGCTGGCATTCCATTCTTTTTCAGGAATTTCTAAAACTGTTGTTGGTGACGGATTGTTCTGGAAGGAGTTCTGTCAATACATCTATGATATGTGTGTGACTGTTATTGAAGTTGCTCACCTGAGGACACCGAACATCCATCCTACACAGCTAAGCAAGTTGTACTCATAAGTGGTCCTGAAAAGTCTATTTGAATTTTTATCTATTAATTTCATTGATTTCTATAGACACCTATCTCAGCAAACAATTCTGGGTGGCTCACAATTCAAAACCATACAGTATATCACAGTTAAAATCCTAAGAACAGTTTAAAACAATGAAAACAATTAAATAAAACAATTAAAATACTAAAAAAACATTATTTGCCCTTGTATGGCAGGGTATTCCCGTGAATGAACTTTTGAACATGTCAGAAATATGAACAATTCATTGCAGGTTATTCAATTTGTTACTGTATTCCCAGCCAAAAGAAAAACTACAAACTAGCACCTTCAATTACTCCATGATGTTCAACATGCAGCCTCTTTGATCCTCAACATCTCAGTACAGGCACTACAATGACCTCTCAATCCTCATATGAGGTGACCACTGTCGCACATGAGTTAATCATGGCGCTGATAAAACTCTATAAGCCAATGTTTTTGTTTGCATTCCAGTTTACTGTGGCTTCCTGTGCAATCTTGCTCTTTGTGAGAGAAAATATATCATGGGTTATGTTTTATTACATTGAAAATTCTGCAGGGGTACTAGCTCTGTTTATATGAAAATTACCAGGAAGGCCAGAAAATCTTTATGTGAACCATCTTCTAGAAGATTCAAAACTCTTTATCACTTCTGCTGTATCTAAATTCTGCATTGCTGAAATCAAAATAAGGCATAACTGGTGACAGGAATATCCACTTCAGTTTTATTCATTGCTTCAGTTTTATTACGTGTTAGCTATCTTGTTTTAGGCGATACACATTACCTTCTAGATTGTATTATTATTATTTTAGATTCTATTGTTATTTTTGCACAGGTAATTAACCTACCATTATAATAGTGTATGTTACATTTTAAAATTCCTGTTATGCTAGCATTTTATCTCACCCATTTGATTTTACTTTAGTCTTGTATTTTTCAATTTTTGCTGGTCACTGACTGATTAAAGATTATTTCATTATATATCAAAGGAATATCCATCTGATGTGGACTTTTTGAACTGTCTTATTTACCACTATTGAGTTAACAATTTATCCCTATTTGCACAATTGTCTGGATTACTGAATTCTATTTTATATAGGTTCCTCCAAGGAGCAATGCCTGATGCTACATTGGAGCACTTGTTGTAAATTAAAACTCTTTTTTCTGGACCAAAACTTGACAGTAGTGACTGATAATCAGTAAAGAGGATGACCCACCCCTTCCATACAATCACTGGGAGAAACATTTAGTTAACTAAACTCTGCACTTCCCATTCTTTTTGTGCTTAATTCTTCTCTGCAACTGCATGTGTGATGTAAAAGATATTGGGTATTCACTGCCACCTTTCATAACGTATGACATAACTGCACTGATCCCATTTTGTGAAGCATCATAAGCCAATTTCACCAGTAAGTGCAGGTTATAATGGATGAACACTGCATCTGATGTCACCATTTCCTTTGCTTCTGTGAAAGCTTTTTCAAATGGTTTTGTCCACTGCCATACCGTCTTTGCTTGTAATTCAAAGGGTTGAGCTCCAAGGCTAAAGTTGGCAAAAATCTGTTATAATAATTAATTAACCATAAAAGCAACCATAGTAACACATCTTGGGAACTGGGAAGGCCTTGGGAATTATGGTTGCTTGAAATGGATCAATCTTATATGTCAACAGTGTAACCACAACTATTAGGTTTAAAGAACTAACATTTCTTTGCTTGAAGACCATAGACAGCCAATCCGTAGAATGCTGCCTTGCAGTTTTGAAGAAGCACATCATCTTTTTCTCAGGCATCAGGGATGCCATTGCATTAGCTTGGAGTTCCACAACGTTCATATATATGTGGTCCGTGGCTCTCTGACAAAGTGCTGGAGTTAATGCTATTCAAAAAATGAATCTGTTGCAATTATAGACATTTTTGCATCTTTTTACATTGAGAAGTACTTTGGAATTTCCCCCCACTTCCTTCTATATGTAATCGAGAAAGTTGCAACGAAGTTGGGAAATGAATAGATCTGGTGTAAAGTGATAGGGGCTTGCAGTGAGAAGCAAGGAAATTAACCTGGGTGTGAGGAATCTGGCTGCATGCATCTGAAGACTTCAGAAGAAGAAAACAGAATCCTCAGATCTTCAGGTAAAGAATAGCAATAGCAATAGCACTTAGATTTATATACCACTTCATAGTGCTTTACAGGACTCTCTGGATCGTTTACAGAGTCAGCATATTTCCCCCAACAATCTGGCTCCTCATTTTACCAACTTTGGAAAGATGGAAGGCTGAGTCAACTTTGAGCAAGCCAGAATCAAACTCCTGAAAGGAAATATATCTTGGACTTCTTTAAAAAAACAGCATGGAATCTGTAATAAAATTGGAATCGGGTACCTCTGCAAGGGATGGGCAGATTGTTCCAAGAAATCTTAAAGGACAGAAACAAAACTAAAAGACTCTAAGTAAGAGCATAAAGCTATGGGTTCCCTCCATTGGGCAAAAAATCTACAGCGAGACACTCAGAGAGGAGGAAAAAGAGAGAAGCAGAAGATGTGGCTAGGAAAAAGAGAAGGAATGGTATACAAGGTACAGCTTAAGGCAGTAAAGGGGTAACAGTCAAATGTAAAGCAAGAGAGATGAAAAAACAACTTATGGGTAAGAGGTAAACAGGGAGAAAGCACAAACCCTGCTTTCCAAGGGGAACTAGCCACTTCGAAGAGGAAGCAAAGCGGGCTGAATTCAGATAGGCCAGAATCAGGATGGATAGGCAAATCACATGACACTTTTTGCAAAGGCAAGCTATGAGCATCTTTATTAAAGGGGTGAGGACAGAATTGGATTGCCCAAAGTCGTACTATTTAAAGTGTAATCCTCTTAAGGAAGTTAACACCACTGAGCAGGTTTTTCAGACTGTATAAATTCATGTCTCCTGAATCAGCTCATTCAGCTCATTATGTCTGATTGTTTAAAGTTATTCTTGCACATGTGTATTATTGTCTGTACACTGCATGGATATTAGACCTTAATGGAAGTTGTAAAGTAAAACTGTTATTTTCATAATTGGAGCTTTATAGTCTTCCTACTGGATCCATGTGAATCACCTCTTAGTGCTCCCCTTGCTAACTAAAGAGTTGGCAACTGGTTTGTTTATAATGAAATGGATCAATTGAAGGAATCCTGCTGGAAGATCCCCTTGGAAATTGCTTCTGAAACTCAGGTCTAGCCCCTGTGTTAAAGTAAGAGCTATATACGAGCTACAAGTAAATAAGTCTTCTAGGGTTAATGCCGAAGGTTATTATGTACAGTACTTAGCTAGATATCCACTAGAAACAGAAATCCAAAAATAGCTGGAGTGTGTGAGTGTGTGTGTGTGTGTGTGTGGTTCAGCTATACAATAAACCAGGGGTGTCAAACTCGATGTCATTGAGGGCCACATCAGGGTTGTGTTTGACCTCGGGGGGCAGAGGGGGCATAGCCAGGGTGGGCGTGACATCACTCATCGAGTATCCGTTTTTGGCCATGACGGCTTCCTGCAGATCTCTGCCAGCAAAAACAGAGCTCAGGGAAGCCATGCGTGGCCTCCAGGGCTCCATTTTTTGCCATGCGCGGCCCTCCCTAGCTCTGTTTTCACTGGTAGAGGCATCATGGGCTGGTCCTTTGATGTTTCCAGGCTGGACATGTGGTCCAGATCTCAGCACCCCATGGGCCAGATCCAGCACGTGGATCTTGAGTTTGACATGCATTAAACAATGGTGTTCAAATTCAAGTCATTATTGCAACTAAATCCATTTCTAAAGTAGCTCTCCCATTGGAAAGCACCTGGGCATTGCAATTCCTGTAATTTATAATTTATATCATATCATATCATATTATATTATATAACTTCCCATGGTCTTATTCATTTAGGGATACATATTTGCATCCCATAAAATAGCTGAGATATAATATTTGCTTCATAAACCTTTAATGCTGCTGGAATTTTTTTAAAAAAAGCTACTTGTGCTACACAATTTAAGAATTGCTATTGTTCCCAACCAAATAGTTCACATGTGCCCACCAACATAATATTTCTTAGAAGACTACACAAATGTTCTAATAAAGTTACATTCCCATCAATTGGCTTTACCTTTTCTTCTTTTGCAAAGACTAGGATCTTTTTATTAAAAAAAAATTAATGGCCAGCTGCTCTGCTATCTACTTAATCAGGACCTAGTGTTTTTTATTTTGATGAGAGAGATTAATAAACAAACATCCTCATCTGCATATAATGTAGTAAGTCTTATAAAGATCAGTTTGCAAATCTAGGGGATAGAAAAACATTTAATAATTTATATAGAAATTCAACAAGGCAAAATATATTCTTATCTCATATCTTTGAGTCCCTGATGGTTCTCATTTGCATGTAGATATTTTCATATAATGAGTTAATAATCAGAACAAAAATGGCAGTTTCTTTCTAACCCTTTCTTCTAAAAATTGAGTCAAATGCGGATCTGAAATCCACAAAGTTGTATATAAAGACTCTTAGACAGAATTTATCTGTTTATTGGCCAAATGGTTGAAATCAAGCCGGGATTTATTGTCCTTTGTTTTGCGTTAAATCCCACCTACATGACCCATCTTACTACGCAACCAATCTAGAAATTTGCAATAAAAGTATCTAATGCACAATTTATTTATGTTATGTAACAAGCTAATCCATAACCAGCAGTGCCAGTTGTTATCTCATTTTATAAAATAGATAAAGATCACAAGCCCTCGGCCTTTGGGCATATTCTCTACACACTCTATATGCTAAGAAGTGTTGCAAGTATGAGAATCCACCGTTCAAATGTTCTGGGCCCATAAATCCGGGAGCTTTCCCACACTTCAGCTGTGAAATAAACCGACACAAGTCAAAAGATGTAACAAGAGGCCATTCCAGTAATAGATAGATTCAATTAAAGATTCATTTCTGGAATCCATTGTGAAGATGGAACTAAAATATTCATGCCAGACATCAGCTGAGATCCCATGGTCAGTACAGGGTCCATTACCCAATGCATCCCCACTAATCAATGCCAAAAATGGCAGAACTTTTTAGCTTAGCAGCTGAAATATTGGTTGCCAGTTGCCTCCAAGGCATTCATCTTTTGCTATCTGATTAAAGCTTTATATTGTGATTTCTGCAAATGCAGTGTTTGTGGAAGACTAGGCCAATTTTTTCCCTGTAAAAATCCTTGGCAAGGAATCGTGTTGAGTTTGAATTCATCTTTGACATTGCTCAAAAACTATTACTAATTTCAGTTAGTATAGAGTGGGACACTTTACATTATCATTCTGGTATACCAGACACATTGAGGAGTAATGTGTGGATCCTGAGTGGGGCAAAGTACAAAAAGTACAAAGTACTCTTTAATATATAATAGCTGCTGACTTTTTTTTCTGCCCTCAGCAGCCTGCCAGTCAATTTCTAATCAACATCCTAGTGCACGTTGCTCCAAATGAGAATTTCCAACTTTTGCTGCTGCTGTTCTTGTTTATGGATTTGCCAATTTTCTGTTAATTATAAACTGATTTCATGGAATTTGATGAACTGACAGCTATTCATATTTTTTTATAAAAGAAAGATGGGATGTATATAACAGCCAGGATGTCTTGTGGATGTCACTGTAGAGGGTTTAAGAGGATCCTAATCTTCTCCATCACATCTAGTTCTGGAAGATATTGTTTAGTCTTTGGAATACTTGCAGTACTGTGTATAACCCATTTCATGTTAGTCAACTATCTTTTTTGCAGTCACTTTTCGTACTTGCTTTAATTTCAGCTATTGAGATAGTTAGAGATAGATAGTCCTTCCCCAACATGGAGTGGCCTCCAAGTAACAGAAACTGCCAGAGTTCCCAGTCACCATGCCCATTACGAAGAATGCTGAGAACTGAAATCCACTTCTGGAATTTCAGTCCACTTAACAGGGGTGTCAAACTGGTGGCCCGCAGGCCGGATGCATCATGTGCAGGCCACACCCACCCTGGCTCTGCAAAGGCAAAAAATGTCACGATACATCATGTGGCATCACGTGACGCAATCAAGTTTGACACCCATGACTTAGCTGTACTTGCAGAGGTCTGAATTTGCCAGAAACATAGAAGTATGCCATTATCTACAGTGTCATAATACAAGTAGTATAAAGTAGTTGTAATGCAAGGGGGATAATAAATAACTATGGTTTTTAAATCAATATTATGCATTAGTATAATGTTCAGGACAAGCTTCAAATCACAGAAATCTTGTGCCCAACCCCATCAAGCATAGCTACCAGGCCTGATGTTTCTGGATTGCTGAAATGTTTATTGATGAACTTGTAGGGTTTAATCTGATTTTTGTTTCACCCTATCCAGATTCCAAATACTAGTTCAGGAATTTCTCTTTATTCGGGGTGGCAATGTGTAACTGAGTGTCATCAATATACTGATGGCACCAGATTTTAAACCAACAGACTTCTCTCAATGACTTCTCATTCTACATTTATAGAAAATGTGTGAAACAACAACTAAGTGAGCTTCATGGGTGAGCAATGATGTAGATACATTTTTTTATCTCTAAAATACAGACTTGACAAACATTCCTCCACAGCATAACACAGTTGCTTGAGTTTGAACATTAACCGCACGCACACAGTGTTTTCACACCACAAATCCCTCTCGAGAAGGAGGGATGGAGCTTCAATATAGAATTCAGTTCTGGAATATTATCTCAGTAAACTAATGTATGGCTTTGGGTCTGTCAGCTCAGCTCACATTGTCTCATAGGGACTGTTCTTGCTATAGGAACTGATGTAGTAAATGTTCACTAGATATATTTCCTGTATGGCAAAGGATTGCTGAACTCCTCAGGAGAAAACATTTCTTCCACAGCCATGTAAGTCATGGGCAACATAGTAAATAAAGAAACAAAAAACTCAGAACATCATTAAAAATTCAATAGTCCAGTTTCCAAAAATGCACCCGAAGTGTTGTTCATACACTGCAGATTTTATCTTCAGAAGTACAAGAATATTACATTTCTTCTTCTGTACCTGTTTAAGAAATAAATCCAAGAACCCAAACCCATAGTTCCATGTCAGAAAGTATGTCAGGATTAGTAAGTACTATTTATTCTGTCATTAATTAAGTTACATATAGTGTATTTACAATCTTAAAAGGCTGTGACAAAAAGAATCCATGACATATACTAAAATATTTTTATCTAGAGCAATTGTGATATTGAGAAAAATATTTAGACTTGTTTAGGCTCTTGTATAATATTAGAAAAATAAGAAGTATTCTGTCCTGAAAATAATTCTGCACACCAACTTGCATAGCAAAGAGTATATGAACTCTTTCTGAAAAATATTTTGAAAGTATTGTTAGCATTGATGCTACATTAATGGTTTGACATTAATTCAAGCCATATTTGTCCCCTCCAATCTGTGAATGGAGGGAATGTCAGCTCAGATTTGCTGAGAATATAGTAACAGAGAAAGTAGTTGCTGAAAATGAATGGATGAATGGGCTGGATGTACAAATTGTAATGAAAGCAAGTGGCTAAAATGGAAAAAGTGAATGAGAAGCTGATGCCTTCAAGAACTTGAGATGGGATAGTGACCCTGCTACCCTTCTTGCTGTCATTACAGCAGTAGAAGAAACTATGAAAAGGAAATGGTTGAAACTATCGCAGGACAAAGAGAGATACTGCTTTTGTTCTTTATGGAGACCTTCTCTTGTACCTCTTTATGTGCACATGGTGAGTGGCTATCTGTGAAAGCTTTCTCTTCCTCCAGATGAGGACTCTGGAAAACTAGGATCTCAGTCAGTGGAAATTCCATTGATAGAGAAAGTCTCCAAAACTCTACAAATGCAGAGGAACCAAGCTAGAAGTTCTAACCATATTTACTTGGGGAATAAGAACTGACATAGATACCCATTCCAAACCACAATCATGCCCCAAATGTGCAAAATCACAATGTAAATTCCACCTTTCCATATTTTTGTGCTGCAACATCACAAGGACATATTAAAGAATGGAGTTTGTTTTAGGGCATTGTGACTTAGTGTGGGATACTTGCTGTGCAGCAACTGAATGTAATGAGAGTTATCAAAATAAAAAGTATTCATGAGCCATCTTGTTTACCTGGTTGTAATCAGGGAGAAGACGACTCAATATTCCAAGGTTCCTACTTAAGTTTTTATCTTAATTTATAAGGAGTAAGCCAGACTAAATAAATCCTGCATACAAATAACCTGGGGATAAGAGACATTTAATTCATAGAATTTACTATAGATTAAGCATACATAGTTAATGCTTCCTGGAGTCTGAGAGAAAGAACTGGAGAAATCTGTAAGAAATGTTTATGTGTGCGCATACAGACAGGGAATCAATTAATTTTACAAAGGGTGTACATTATTCCACAGGCAATTAATTTGAATCAATAGCCATTTATTTATTGAGCTGCATTTTTTCTCCTGGTTGTGACCTTGATCTGGTTATGTAGCCTCTCTTCATTTATACAAGAAAGCACTCAGATACCACCACCCCCCTACACACACAATGTACATATCTCATCAGTCACCTGCATGGACATAGTTGGTTTCAGTGGGAATTTGGAACCCTAATAGATCTCCTTCAGCCTGTAACATTTCCTTGGTATGTAGAACTTTCTCCTTCAAATCTTCAAAAGGAGGGGCATTGTCTGACATTCAAAATTGTCCTGGGCGGGGCAGGGGGGGATAGGTTAGCTAGGTGGTTGAGTTTGCCTCCTGTCACGTACAAGGATAAATGCCAACTTGGCCTATCTGCAGCAATAATCCAGCTATGTTTAAACAGATATATACTTTTTACCTATATATAAATATATGACATTTAGGTTTCCATTATATACCAGATTTGGCTGCCTATGTTAAATATACCATTGTTTAAAAATATTTTGGTTCTTTCAAAGTATTTCATAACCTTCACTTCATAAGATGTTTATAAAAGCATATGAAATAATTGATCTATAAAGTCTCTTAATATCCATGCAGAAGTAAAAGTTTATGACACGGCAAACATCCAAACAGTATCTACATGAATGGTTTTAATAAATAACTTGCATGATGGGAAGAGGTGTATATTCAAAATTGTCATGGGGCCCATGCTGTGGGGATACCTAATAAAGGCCTTTGCTTGGAAGGAACAATGCAGCATGTTATCTTTGAAGATTTGTGTCCTATTGCATCTATGCCCACTACTTAGGATTGACTGGTGAGTTTAGTTGATTTGAGTAGAAAGCTGACAGTTTCCTTAAATGTGCTTTTATCCAAAATGTATGTGTGTGTGCACGTGCACGCAAAATGTAGCTTACTATTATTTGTTTATTCATTCATTTTACTTCTTTTATATCATCACACATCAAAGTGGTTTACAGTAAAAAAAAGAAGAAAACCACACAAAGCCAACTCTATAATAATAAAATGCAACATAATAAAATATTGCCTTCAAGTGGTGTCTAAAATATATAACAAAAGAATTAAATTTCAACCAGGAAAACATTCCAAAGGGCAGGCACCACAAGAAGATCAATCTCCGTGTCTCTTGCAGCATACATATCATAATTTTGTTTGATTTAACTTAGTTAACCAAGACATAGTTTTGCCAGTGAGCCTGGAGACCCCAGTGTGATGCTTCCAGGGGCTTGTTTGATTATGGTCATCAGGGGAGTGAGGTTCATTGGGTTTTGTATTGGGGTTTTACGTCTTTAAGTTGCTTGGAGTCACAGTGAGTGAGTTGGGTGGTCATATATATTTTCTTAATAAATAATATAAACTAGGCCAGCAATGGCCAAAGGAGCGTTGTCAGACATCCTGGTCCTAAGTTTTTTAGGGTTATAAATCTCAAAAGCAGAACCTTTAACCTGGATTGATAGCTACGTAGTAACCACTCAATGGCTGAATTCATACAACTTGCCAAAACCAAGTTAGATAAATTATCTACAACTTAGTATGTTGTGTGAATCAGGCCATATGCTCTTCCTCAGGTGTCTGCTAGATTTCAGCACTCCATCATCTTGGAATCAAAGGAGAAATAAAAGTTTATAGGAGCAAGTAGAATCTTCTGTGCCTTGGCAGAACAATATTTCAGTTCACACATTGTGCTAAATAGTTTTCTTTTAAAACTGTTCATCTAGCTTTTCAAATCTCCTATTTTCCTAGGTTTCCATGACTGGTAAGTGATTTAAAAAAAAAATAATCAATCCCCTCCCAGCTATTCTGCTTCCACAAACACACCTGCATTTAAATGGAAAATACCTGGTGAAGAAACTCAATAACATACCTTCAGATTAAACTCTAAAAACAATACTTCATATAAAAGCACCTTCCCCACGAAATAGTTCCATCCACTTCATACTCTGCTTGAATTTCCTACCAATACATTTCGAGGCAGAGAACACGAAAACAGGACTTGACTTCAGCCAAATCCCCAATGTAACCCCAGGATTACCTGTGGAGCACGTAAAATAACACAAGGAATCGGATTCCGCCCTACCCCACTCCGCTCCCAATTCCAGCGTTTGAAAGGGGAGTTTGAGGCGCACGGGCATCCTCCGACTAGTACTCGGACCTCTTTCCCCAGCAGAAAGACCATGGGACTTTCCCCGCCCCCTTTCCTACCCGGTCGCACAGCCGGGCATGCCTGTCTCATTCACCCACCCACTCGGGGGTTTGGGGGTAACTCCCTCCCCTCTTCCACTTACGCGGGTGTCCGCATCAGGAAAGATCGACTATCTCTCCCGGCATCGCGACTCACCAGAGAAAGAGGCGCACCAGAAAGAAAGTCAAAAGAGGCATCAGCAGCACAGAGAGGCGCCGAGTTTCCCCGCTGCCCGGCAGCTACCGCTGCTGCTTCCTTTCAGCCAGGCTACACCCTGCCCTGTCCCTGACCCAATTCTGCTTTCTTGGCAAGCGCCGCGCAGACCGGTCTCTTTTCTTCTCCAACCGAAGAAAACGCGCTGGGGATTCGAGCGATCTCTTCCCAGAAGCGCTCCGCCATAGGCTCAGTTTCGCAGAGAGGAAAAATAACCGAAAGGCCGACTGGACCCGCACAAACTTCTTCCCGTCTCTGGAGCGAGCGAGGCGCTAACGGGCCTTCTTTCACCTCGTCGTCGGCGACCCGCTAGTGGTCCCTGAATGACGCAAATGAAGGAGCCAAACCCCATCCTGAGAAGGGCCACGGTCGCCCTGACGGACGGCCGCTGTCGCTTCTCCTACCTTGCCTTCAGAACTGGCGCGCAGGTATATGAAGAAACAAGTTGCAGTGGAGGTGGACCGCCGCCGCCGCCGCCGCCGCCATTTAAGCTTCTGAGTAGACCCCATCCCCGCCTCCTGAGCACCTCCCCTGCATAGGTCCTACCTAAGCAGCCACGGGCACAATCAACTTAAATTGCATCTGTGACTTCCAGTAACTTGTCACCCCAGAGGTTAAAGGATTTTAATTTTACCTGCTGCAAAAGGTAAAATGCCCAAAGTATGGGGGGGGGGACTGATCCAAGGTATAAAGGTACAAAGTGCAATCAGCTTCTGGTTGGACAAAAAAGGTGAATTAGAAGGAGGAGACGAGAGAGAGGTACAAGCGTTTCTTTCCATTCTCAAAGGATGAAACCCTGAAACAATTTTGGTATTCCCAATTTGCAGTAAGCTTGATAGGGTGATAATTTTGGTCTTCACAGATGCATCATAATTAACTCATTTATATCAATAGTTATGCCAACCCTTAAGTTGCTTCAGTATATTATGGAACATCTAGATTGTGAATTCTAATATTTATGAATTCTTGGAACTACATTATTAGGAAAAAAATCCAGTCATACTGAAAAGTTATTATACTGTAGGGTAACCAAGTGTAAACTATTGAGTTCAACTGCAGCAGAAGGAAAGTAATACAAAGAGTTATAATACTATTCCATTTAGCGTAGTGCATTAATGGACTAGTATTGCAACTCAGGCTTGGTGCTGGTACCATGCATGATTCTTTTGCAGTACATCATTAATCAGAAGCTGTGCAATAGCATTTTACAATGTGAAGTGCTGCAATAGAGATGATTCACTCAAAACAGTTTAGTTCTGAAGCCAAACTGCAGAAAGAAAAAAAATAGCTGTGATAAATGAGGGTTAAACTGATCAAATACTATTCTGTTTTTTGAGGATTATGTTTACTACTTGGCTTATGCTTAACTGATTGACTGTCAGTTAATTTTATGGAACCAAGATTAATTTTGAAATGTTGGATTCTTTGGGAAAATTTTGCTCCTTCCATACGCTTTTTTACCCATTGGATCTTTGCAGCCTGTAAAATTCCATTGTTATTTGCTCTTATTCCTTTGTTGTTATCCTTGCAAGAATGGTAGGACCAAGCACAATCTATTAAAGACTGGATAGAATAAGCACAGAAGTAATTAGTGAGCAAATGAAGCACCCTACATAATTTCTCAGTTCATTAGAAATACTGCACTAATTCTACATCAACTCAATTAAAAATGTGCTTATATTAAAAATATATATAAATATAAACCACGGATTACTGAGTAGAGAGTATGAACATGCACAAAAACAGTATGAACAGTGGATAATTACAGAGGAAGCAACTAGGGGACATGTTATTACTTCCAAGATTAGATTTCGTTCCTTCACACATTTTGTTTTTAAACTGCAAGGATGACATTTTCCTCTAAAGCTAGCATTTGTAATGACAGCCAGTAAAAGTCAAGGATTCAACATTATGTATTATTGAGCTATTGTTCTGTTTTCATATTGTTATATATTTTCAATCCTATTTCTATGCTGCTTCAAGTTCCTCATAATTAGGCAATTTTACAAACTGAATAAACAAATCGATACTGAAATTAAATTACTTCTGGAAAAAGAAAAGCTCACATACAGATAAATATATAGGTACATTCAGGATTCAGTCATTTTGAAATCTAAAAACACAAGTTTTGCCAAAAGTTACAGAAGAAACTGTATGAAAAAGAACATGTGTATTTCAAAGAAGTCACATGAGGAGAATAGGTGGCAAACAGGGAGAGAAAAAACTGGGGGCAGGGCTTGGGTCCACATATACTTTCCCCTAACTTCTTGAAAGGAAGGGCTGAATCTCCTTTTAGGAAACTGAATTTCCAAACAGGCTCAAGGAAATGATGATGAAAGCCACCTTTCTTTTCTCTTTGCTGGTGAAACCAGTAGATGTCAAGACTAGGAAATGGGAATGCAAACTCATTAAGAAGCCAGCCATGCCTGATGTTGCTTCTTTTCCACCCATCCATTTGTCTTTTGTGTCAGATCTTACAGAGTAGAAATCTGCCAGCAGGAAATTTTTCAGTTGTAATTGTTCATTTGCTACGTATTAAAACTGTATATAGTTTAAGAAGCCAATACAATGTATTTCCAATATTCATTTCATCCTTTCCTACTGCCCTTCCTTTTTGATTTTCTTCCAGTTTATTCAGTTAGAAATTAATTGGAAAAATTAAGAAGTTAGAAATTAATTGGATTTAAAAATATGTCAAGAAAGACATTGTCCATTCCATTTTTACATTTTTGAAAAAGGATACACTTCTGACCCTTAATTGATAACAGGGTTAGATCTTTTAAGGGGCACTTTGTGTCAATTGAAGTTTACCAAAGTATTTCTGAAACAATGCCATGTCTTGTTGCTAAAGATTGGAGCAAAAGGAGCTGCCACACTTTGAGTTGATAGGAATAGCTTCTTTATAGTCAGTCTTGAAGTTGTGAAACAAAGATCTTTAACAAGGCAGGGCACTTTTCCTTTGCATGATGAAGACTCTCTTCAAAAGGCTTACATCAAACAATCTATCAGAATAGAGCTGGAAAGGACCTTGAAGGTCTTGTAGTCCAAGCCCCTGCTCAAGCAGGAGACTCTATATCATTTCAAATAGGTGGCTGTCCAGTGTTTTCTTAAAAACATCCAGTGATGAAGCACTTACAACTTCTGAAGGCAAGCTGTTCCACTTGCCCTTGCTGTTTGGCAGTTTCTCATTAATTCCAGGTTGCTTCTCTCCTTGATTAGTTTCTACCCATTGTTTCTATCCTAGTTTCTATCCATTGTGTTCTGGTGCTTTGGAAAATAAGTTGATCCCCCTTCTTCTTTGTGACAGACCCTCAAATATTTTGAATGTAGTTATCATGTCACCCCTAGTCCTACTTTTCTCTAGACTAGCGATACCCAATTCCTGCAACCGTTCTTCATATGTTTTTGTCTCCAAGCCTTTAACCATCTCAATTGTTTTTCTTTGCACTTTTTCCAAATGTCAACATTATTTTTTGTAATGTGGTGACCAAAACTGGATGCAGTATTCCAGGTGTGATCTTACTAAATATTTATAAAGTGATACTAATACTTCAAATGTTTTTGATTCTATGCCTCTGTTTATACAACCAAGGATTGTATTAGCTTTCTTGGCTGCTGCCACACACTGCTGAGTCATGTTTAAGTGATCATCCACTAGGACTCCAAGGTCTCTCTCACAGTTAGTGTTTTTGAGCCAGGTTTCACCTAATTTTTACTTGTATCTTTGGTTTTTCCTGCCCAAGTGTAAAACCTTGCTTTTCTCCACATCAAATTTCATGTTGTTGGACAGGGCCCATTGTTCAAGTCTGTCAAGGTTATTCCTGCCAGCAAGGTTATTCCTGCCAGTTTAGTGTCATTTGGAAATTCGATGAGTTCCCCTTCTATTCCCTCATCTAAGTTATTTATGAAGATATTGAAGAGTACCAGGCTTAAGATGGAATTTCTCTCCATGTAGATGCAATAGCATTAAGGACTGCTCGTTAAGTATGGTTTGTCAGCCAGTTACAAATCAATCTGGTGGTGATGCTGTCTATCCCACATTTTTCTAACTTACCAAGAAGTAGGTTGTGGTCTTCTTTATCGAATGCCTTGCTGAAGTCTTAAGTATACTAAATCAACAGCATTTCACTGGTCTACTAATTTAATCACTTTGTCAAAGAATGAAATAAGATTGGTTTGACATGATCTGTTTTTAACAAACCCGTGCTGGCTTCTAGTTATAACTTTATTTATTTCTTGATGTTTGCATATTATTTTTCCAGTATCTTTCCAGGTATTGAGTTAGGCTGATTGGTCTGTAGCTTCCTGGGTCTGTTCCCCCCCAGACACACACACTCTTTTTTTGAAGATGGGAACCACATCAGCTCCTTTCCAATCCTATGGTAGCTCCCCAGTGCTCCAAGATTTTTGAAAGATATGTTACAATGGTTCTGAGATAACATCTGCCAGCACCATCAGAACTCTGGGATGTAATCCATCAAGTCCTGGTGATTTATATTCATCAAGGTCAGACAGGTGTTCTCTTACCATTTACTTGCTTATTTTAATTTTTATTTCTAATCTTTTACAGTTACGTTTTTCATAGGTTGAACTATTGTTTCTTATGCGTGAAGACTGATGCAAAGAATTAGTTAAGCAGCTCTGCTTTCTCTCTACTGCCTGTTACTTCCTTGCCATCTTCTCTCTTTAGTGAACTGTTTCCTTTTTCTTGTTTATATATTGAAAGAAACTTTTTTAAAATTATCTTTGTTCATTCTGAGCCTTTGCTTTCCTGACTTTATCTTTGCAGATTCAGGCTATCTGCTGACATTCTGCCTTAGTTATGTGTTCCTCTTTCCATTTTTTTATTCATCCTTTTTTTCTTTCAATTTATCAGAGAAATCTTTGTGCAAACATGCTGGTTTCTTTTTGGATTTATTGTTTTTCTTTTTAAGTGGTATTGTGTTGGACTGGGCTTTTATGATCATATTTTTCAGAGTTTCCCATGCTTCTTGAGTTGCTTTCCCCTTTAGGATTTTCATCCATGGGATTTTTCTTAGGATCCGAGTTTGTTAAAATCAGCTCATTTAAATTTTAAGACAGTGGTTGGATTATATTGTACTGCTTGTGTTTCATTATATTGAATTCCAGTATGACATGATCACTCATTTGTGATGTCACAAGGAATCATTTGTGATCCACACAGACTTATTAAAAGTGATTTCCCCCTAAATGCATCTGTGCCATCACAGGAACAGAAATATGGAACAGATGAACCTGGGAAAGCTCTTTTTGTGGTTTTATGTTATTTCAATCTCTCCACTCCAGCTGACCATTATATAAGATGAGAAAGATTTTTAATGTTCTGCAGTTATTTTCAGAAAATTCCATTACTGCTAATAAAATCCAAATTATGCATTCCAGCATTCATTTACTACAAACAATTCAAGCAGTAAACCTTTCAAATGTGGAAAAAGTATATTAAAAACTGCTGAGATGTATTAGGTTAGCTATTTCTGTATCTTTGGATTCTTTAGATGGTTTGGAGTCATCTTCTATTTTGACAAAACTGGTTTTACAAATTCTGGGCCATTTCCAAGATGATGATGTTGCACATTTATTATTTTAAAAAGCACATGTAACTATAAAGCTGGTAAAGAACACAAATATACTGGCCAGCTGTCACAAACTCTGGAATTGACATGCTTTTCAAAGTCTTGCCTCCAGTGAATCCTTACCCTGGTAAATTCCAGATTTTCTTTTGCCGAAGGAGGATAATTAGCTGTAAACCTTTCCTTCAGTGTAAACTTTTGCACTTCTTTTCTTCTGTTTTGTTTCAATGGATTTTTTTTCTCCCTAGGGGACTACTGGTAGAGCAACGTGAAGAGGAAAGACAGGGAGAGAAGATACATAAGAAGCTAAGGAGACAAATTAGAGCTGCCCTGAGACTTAACATGCAGAGCAGAAAATAACAGGTCTGAGGGATGGAATCAGTAATGGACAGCAGGTAATTCTTGCCACTGCTACAGGAATAAATTTTTCTTTCAGTTCTCACTTCCTTTCTTAGAATCCCAGAAAGTCAACTATTACAGCACTCATAACAGATAGCTACCCAACATTTAGTTAAATATACAAAGCTAGGGAGGTTCTGTCCTCTCCTCAGACAATCTCTTCCATTTTTGAAAAACTCTTATCATTGGGTCATTTTTCTTGAGGTTCAACAAAAAGTGCAACCTTATAATTTGAATTAATTTCTTATTCGGTGTTAGGGTCCGCTTAAATCCCATAAGAAAGATCAGACTTCAGATGGATATTCTAAAGAAAGATTTTATTCAGGAA
>JANHFL010008353.1:69745-92308 GCA_032468155.1 Oxyrhabdium leporinum
GTATATTAATCCAATATACCTCAGAATATTGCCCCCACAATCCGGGTCCTCATTTTACCTACCTCGGAAGGATGCAATGATAAGAATATTGGGGAGATGGCTATTGAGGTAATATGTGCTTAAAGTGATTAGAGTTGTTAAATCAACTCCATATTAGTGAATATATTTTTCTATGAAAATTGAAAATAGTATATATTTAGTGTCAATATCACTTTTACTTGTGCATTTGCTGTCAACTTTCTATACTTACTTATTTGATGGACCACTGCATCAAAATTCCGAAAGATTTCTGTATAATTCTAGGTACGCATTGTTAATAATATGAATAAATATCATTTCTTCATGTAAGAGAATAGCTCAACAGATTCATCTCTTGTAGGACATGTTCAAGTCATTTTCACTAAATCTATGATATGATTTCAAGTACTTTCTATATTAAATTAGGAAAAAGTAACATGGGGACAACAAGATAGTTTAGAGTTCAAATTTGATTAATGCCAACCAGTATAGTCAATGGAAAGATTAACTGGCAGATACTAGATTGCATATTCATGACTTATGCACTTGGTTGGTTTAGTTGCCATCCAGAAAGATTAAAACTTTCAACAAGATTTCTACAATTTTGTGTCATAATTTCACAGAACATGGCAAATGACTTGACATCCTTTCAAAAAATAGGAGCTTTGTGCTATCTGTTATTTCCCAAAGAGTCTTACTGTTTCTGTCTCGATACCAACAGTCTGTCTAAGATGATGAGTTAGTGCAAGATGATGCTAAGCAATTCTCACTGTCTACCCATCTTTAAGGTATTCTATAAAAGCCAAATGATTTGTGTGACTGCTCTTGCATTTCTCAAAAATCCTGACCAGGAAGCTATTATCACAGAATCTTGTGAGAAATCAAAGAGCATTTCTATCTGGGGATAGAGTCTGGAGAGGTAGCAGTTTTCAGTGATGTGCAATATTATATGCTCCCACACATAGTAAGTTTGAAGAGTTTAATAGTTTAGCAAGACATTGCAGATTCAGCTGTCTTCCATAGCACATTGTAATCTCTCACCTTGAACTTGAAGGTGCAACCCATGAAACCAAAACAGATGAGAACTCTAATGGCATGTGGGAAAGACCTTGGGTTGAAGAAATGTTGCCCAGGGAACAGTCAAGGTTATCAACCTCACAAAGTAGACCAGACAGGAAATATGACCAGATAAGCTAATTAACATTAACAGAATATTGCTAGTCTAACAGTACAATTCTCCCATTGTCTCCTTTTACAACTCAAGAAATTACGCAGGGCCCCTCCTGAGCTTCTTGCCTTGCCCACTATCTAATTGTGGGCTAAGCTCTCTCTTATCTGACTATTCCCTAGGGCAATATCTCATTGCACTGATTCTCGAGGTTTTTCCCACATATCTTTATAAGGACCATAAGAAATTCTCCCAGGATGCCTGTTTTCAAAGGACATTTGTCACTTATGTAGAAAGGTGATCATGAAAACAAGAAGAGCAGGATCCTCAGATAAACAATTTAGGATTTAAAAAAAATGCCCATTTTTCACATGCTCATCCTTCCAAAGTCACATATTTATTTGACAGAGCAATTGCAGTAAAACGAATGGAAGCATTACTTCTGTTTCTCCGAAGCATATTATATGCTACTTTGTGAGAGGCAATTGAACTGAGCCAAAATGGAATCAATTCCCTTTCAATTTAGATTGTTTGAAATGGTAGGATAGTTTGTAATGAAAAAGCCATTTCTGTTGAGATATTTAAATCAATTTTCCGTAAGGAATTGTCAAGCAAAATCCTGTAAACCACTGGATGACCACATGTTGACAAGAGATTTAAAATGTCTTATACCATGGCTAATACAAAAACACAAAAACAAAATTATGCTTATCTGTTAAAAAAAACACAACCCTCCACAGATGCAAATATAATTATTCATTTTCTCCCAGAGGAATGTATTTATTTATTACCACCTGGTAGACATGTTTAAATAGACCACTTTCTCTATGACTTAAGTACCTTGTGCACGGTTTACAAGATTTTCCAGATTAGAGCTATGCAAGCAGGCAGAAATGTAGAAACCTCTGCACACACATTGCTGTATTTGTGGAAGAACCATCTATTCTTGATGGGGTCAGATGTGTTAGACAGCTAAGGGGCCACTGATGAATTGAAAGGCTTCGTACCCCATGCTTGAAGTGGCAGAAAATTATAACAGCACAAAATTTTCTGTTTCCATTGCTGAGTTCTATCCCGCATCTGCAGCATCTTATTAAAATCCTCAGACTTCCTCCAATAAATAACAAAGACTAAGAGATGTTACACTTTTGAAACTATCCTTGAATAGTGTTTGCTTAAGCAGCAAAACCTTGCTTTATTGCCAGTACAGCTAAAGATTTCTTACTCATTGGCTAAGGGCAAGATGAAAGCAGCCTCATGGAGACATGACAAAGGCATATTTGTATTGTAATGTGTGTGCAGGTAAGGAAGGATAAACATTGGTTAGACTGTTACCTGTCTAGGCTCAACATTGGTTAGACTGTCTCCTTAAGTTCTGAGAAATGACTGAATTGTCCAAGCTAGTTAACAGTGCTAAAACCAACTTAGCTAGAAGTTTATTATCAAGCTGTGTGCTTAGTGCTGACCCTCAGGATGGATCTGATGACCTGGAGTAGATTGATTTTTTTTATTGAATATGTTGTCACATGCGTACTTTTAAGAACGTATCTCATGCTAATTGGAGCATGTGATAGAGGCTAATCATCAACCCCCTTCATTCCCCTATACATAATTTCCATGTTCCAGGACAAGATTGGATTTCTGTTGCATTATTTTCAAGAAGAACTTTATTCCTGTTCCAATGCAGTTCTTTAGCAAGAACTATAATGCCTATTTTTATGTATATTATATTGTGCTGTGCTGTGCTGTGCTGTGCTATGCTATGCTATGCTATGCTATGCCATGTTATGTTAGCAATAGCACTTAAACTTATATACCACTTTACAGTGCTTTACAGCCCTCTCTAAGTGGTTTACAGAGTCAGCATATTGCCCCCAACAATTGGGGTCCTCATTTTACCCACGTAGGGAGGATGGAAGGCTGAGTCAACCTTGAGCCTGGTGAGATTTGAACTGCCAAATTGCAGGCAGCAGAAGTAGCCTGCAGTACTGCATTCTAACCACTGGGCCACCGCGGCTCATGATTGCATAGAAATGGGTGTTCCGGCTTGAACTTTTCAAACTTGAACTTTTCAAATTTAACATTCTCTGAAAGAGATGTAGTTTGAAACATGTTGAATGTAAAACTCATTTTACATTTGGAACAGTTCTGATTTTTCTAAAAGCATTTTGGGTGCAAGCTGCTGTTTCAAGCTTGCAACATTTCCATTAACAGCATTTTGGAGTTTTATAGTGAGGTTGGAATAGCCTTTTAAAGCTACGACAATGTATTTTCAAACTCAAAATGTTTCAAATGCAGAACACTTTCGTACGTTTAGATTTTTTTTAAAGGTAAAGATTGTCTGGAATTAAGGTCAGCGTCATAGACTTTTTTCTAAAGTAGCCATCACTGAATTTATACAATGCTCACGAATGCCAATATTCTAGCTTTCCTTCATGCTCATACAAAGTCATTTATTTTGTAGAGTTGCTTTATTAATATGAGAGTAATCCTCATTAATTAGACTAAAGTTTGCTTCTGACAGGTTTCAAATTCTGATACAAATATCTGGCTTTTCAACTCTCATTCCTGGAGAACCGTTTCTGCTCTATCAAACATGAGTTATACCAGAATTTTCAACTCTGAGGGGTTTTTGTCTCCTGATGTCATGAAAACTATAGGTAGACCTCAACTTACAACAGTTCATTTAGTGACCGTTCAAAGTTACAATGGGACTGAAAAAAATGACCTATGACCATTTTTCACAGTTACGACCTTTGTAGCGTCCCCATGATCATGTGATCAAAATTCAGATACTTAGCAACTGGTTCATACTTATGACCATTGCTGTGTCCCAAGATCAGGTGATTCCATTTTGTGACCTTTTGACAAGCAAAGTCAATGGGGAAGCCAGACTCACTTAACAACCGGGTTACT
Source organism: Oxyrhabdium leporinum (assembly GCA_032468155.1). Taxonomy (NCBI): domain Eukaryota; kingdom Metazoa; phylum Chordata; class Lepidosauria; order Squamata; family Cyclocoridae; genus Oxyrhabdium; species Oxyrhabdium leporinum. Next base: position 73,848 of record JANHFL010008353.1, read on the forward strand.
TACTTATCAACTGTGATTCACTTAACAACTGTGGCAAGAAAGGTCCTAAAATGGGGCAAAACTCACTTAAATGTCTCACTTAACAACAGAAATGTTGGGCTCAATTGTGGTCATAAATTGAGGACTACCTGTATTCTTTTGCTATACCACTGAATTTGAGGTAGCCCTCAAATTACAACAGTTCATTTAGTGATTGTTCAAAGTTACAATGGCACTGAAAAAAAGTGACCTATGACCCTTTTTCACCCTTACGACCATTGCAGTATCCCCATGGTCACGTGATCAAAATTCGGGCACATATTGACATGTATTTATGACGTCTGCAGTGTCCCGGGGTCACGTGATCCCCTTTTCAACCTTCTGACCAGTACAGTCAATGGGGAAGCCAGATTCACTTAACCACCATGTTACTAACTTAACAATGATTCACTTAACAATTGTGGCAAGAAAGGTCATAAAATGGGGCAAAACTCACAAATGCAATAGAAATTTTGGGCTCAATTGTGGCCGTACATCAAGGACTAGATATATGTTTAATTTTTCATACGAGCTTATGGGTTGTAGTATGGACGTAGTTCATATCCAAAATATTTTTAAACTGTTTTATTATAATAGAAGGGAAACCCTATGATTTAAGACAGGGGTGTCAAACTCAAGGCCTGGAGGCCAGACCTGGCCGGCTGGGTATTTCGCTGGAAACAGTGAAGGATCAGCCCCACGGTGCCTCTGCCAGTGAAAACAGAGCTCGGGAGGGCTGCGTGCATCCTGATTTAAAATATCAATATAAATTACTGTTGGTAGCATATTAGTTGCAGAACAAAGGTAGACAGGCCTTACAGGATCACTTCTCCCTTTTGACTTATTGTTTCTTTTCCTTATTCCCTTTGCAAGTTCCATTTTCAGTTCTCTTGTTTGCTCTTTATTCTTTCCTTTTTGCTCTTAACTGAGTTATGACAGTAAGACCAGTTCTTGAAGATTAGAGCTTTGTTTGTAATAGCATTAAAAGGTTATTTTTTATTTATTTTTTTAAGTTCTCGATTTGTAGAGCTTAATTGATGTGGCCCACCTTCATAAGGCGCAAATGGAGAGTTTATAAAATCTTGGTTTGCTTAATAGTCATAGTGTCCTGATTCATATATAACATTACACAGTAATAGAAGGATTCCCATTTTACATTAAGCCGAATGCAAACAAAGGAGACGGTCAAATTATAACTTTTTGTTTCGGTTGCCACCAGAAGTATCACATTTCTGCTTATACATACAAGTAAGTAGTCCTCAACCTAGAAGCACTAGTTTAACAACCGTTGTTTGTATCTATCCTTAGGGCCATAATAAATTTGATTTTTGAAGTTACAATGGCACTAAAAAAGTGACTTATGACTACTCCTCACACTTACAAATGTCCCAGCATGATCATGATTTGGGCAGTTGTCAACTTTTACACATTTATGACAGATGTGGCATCCTGTGGTCACTTTTATCACATTATCTTTCTTTCCAGCCTTCCCAATTGGCTTCCAATGAGTAAAGCCAATGGAGAAACTGGTACAGATGGTAATGTGATGTTTAACTTAACAACCATGGTGATTCGCTTAACGACCATAGGAGAAAGTCATAAAATGGGGTGCGGTCATGTGATACGTCACTTAACAACCGCACCACTTAATTCCAAGTCCAGTTCCTACTGTTGTAAGTCGAGAATTATCTGTATTTATTATTGAAAGTTTGGCGTGTTTACGTTGCAGGGTTGTTGTTTTTTCTTTTTGATTAAAAAAAAGGCAATACAAAATTAAAAGAGTAAATTGTTAAAGCTTTAAAACAGCAAAGCTTTTTAGTTTATCAAAACTTAGGCAGAAAATTAAACAGAGCAGTCATAAAATAGTTCACTTAGAACTGAGTTGAGTCATAAATCCATAAGTCAGTCCATGGTCTTCCATCGATGTAGCGAAGGGTCAGTGAGGCAGCAGCACCACCCAGGATTTCAGCAAGCAACAATGGCAGGATTTAAAGGTGAGATGCAGGCAATGATTAAGTCTGGTCCAGAGTGTAAGGATTTGGATAAGTAACTAAAAAAGATAAAAAGGAGAAGGCTTATCTCACCAGCTTTAAATCCCTCCGTCCTCTATAATCCTCACCAAGAATGAAGCTGGCTGGAACTGAAGCTCCATAGTGTCCATCTTATTTATTTTTTTATTAAATTTATATAGCCGCCCATTTCACAAATGTATAATAAAATCATACCACAATCTACTCTTGAAGTGCTACCAGGCTCTGCATGCATTCGCCTACATTTGTGTGTGTATGGTTTGTGTGTGCGTGTGCGCGTGTGTGTGTGTGTGTGTCTGTCTGTCTTCATAGGCCTTGAGTTTAGTTCCAGATGTCAAGCTTTCAGCCCTGAGGTCAGGTGTAATTGAACCTGCATCTGGCCTTTCATTGCTAGTATGGGGACTTGACTCTTATAGTTGCAATGGTACGAAGGAATGATCTTGGGAAATAGGAAGAAGAGCTGCAGATTGGACAGCAGTCATGTAAAAGGTATCTCTCCCTGGTGAACATAGATTAACTCCCAAGATTAACATCAGACCTACAATCAAGACATAAACAGTACCCTAATCAAGGAACTGCCAAAGAAACTAACAGTAAACAGGATTCAGTCTGGGTCGGTCATGGGACCGGGGGTTTAGCATTCCGCACTTTCAGTCTCCTGCTGGAACTCATCTTCAGGGAACTTCTCTAGCAGAGTGTGTGCTCTGGGCTATTTTGTGTGTGGTGTTTATATGGTGCCCATTGTGTGTGGCTTTTTAGATGTTGATTGGGGTGTTGATAGTTGGCTATTAAGTTGTTGGCTGTTGTTTCCTTGTGCTGCCAAGCCTTCAGTTCCTAAGTACTTGTTAAGCTGGTGGTAAATCAGCACTCCTGTTGACTGACAAGAGGCCCATTCCCGGGCTATTTTTGTGCCTGCTCATCCAACAATCTTAGTAGCTGCAAAATTGAATGTATGTCCTTGTTTATTGCAATATATTCACCTTCATTTGTAACAGTAAATAGCCCAACAGAAAACCAACAAAGACTGACAGGGCGAGCCACTAGAATATAACCAGAAAGTCCAGTTGCCTGTCGAAAAAGCACCTTTGGCTGAGAATCTCCATAGGCACTACAATATAAATTGAGATCAAAATCCACTAACTCTTAATTGTCCAATTGTCATTGCAGCCAGGAGGCTATTACCTTTCTGGGTGGATCCAGTTCAGAAACTTCTAAGAAGGTTGCAAAATAGCGTTAGTTGTTAGAGACTGTCTGGTACCTTTCTCATAATTATTCGCTGCTAATTGTTTTAGGATTTTCTCACAAATTTTTTTAAATTTATTTTAATGGTTATTGTACTGTATGCTGGGGTTTTTTATTTTGTTTGGTTTTGGAGCATTAATCAGTTGATTGAACTGGACATCTAAGCAAATAAATAGCAATTAGACTTATATACCACTTCACAGTGCTTTACTCTAAGCGGTTTACAGAGTCAGCATATTGCCCCCAACAATCTGGGTCCTCATTTTACCCACCCCGGAAGGATGGAAGGCTGGGTTAACCTTGAGCCTGGTGAGATTCGAACTGCCAAATTGCAGACAGCCGGCAGTCAGCAGAAGTAGCCTGCAGTACTGCATTCTAACCACTGTGCCCCCACAACTCTTTGTAGGGTGCTCACTGAGCAGGTAGCTTCTACCCTTATATTGATTACTATCTCTTGGATCTTTTTAAACAGGACAAAAATTGGAATTTCCTAAAAAGACAACAACCACCCTCTGCTCCTTGGACTCTGCCGCTATCTACTGCTATTTTTGACTTAGGTTGGCAGGGGTGATGATGAGAGATTGCAGTCCTAGGACTGCATGTAGCCTTGAGTTAACCTTATATAGCACTTAATCTAACTTCAATAGCCTTCAGCAGCAGATCATTTCATAAGCCAAAGACCACCATATTCTATTGAACTTTACAAATAAATATTAGAAGAGAATATCTGTAGCTCTCAGTTGAACTGTGGACTCTAAGCTTGGTTGTTTGCTTGCAGACATTTCATTACCACATTGGGTAATGTCCTCAGTGCTAGAAGAGAGTGGGATTTGCTCTCTGTCTATATACAGTAGTTTGCCCTGTGAAAGTTGGTGCTGACAATTTGCTTTCTTCTTGAGAGTTCCTTGATTAGGTTTTAGATCAGAAAAATACTGAACACATACTGGAAAAATATTGTGCTCTATTCCTGAACTTTCCAGCTGCATCATCCTCTGGAAAAGAATGAAATCCATGTTTCACTGAGAAGAGTTCGGCCACAATAAAGACCTATTAATCCTCAGATGGAGATGAGGTCCTGGAAAGCTGTCTGACAGCAAGCCAAATGATTTGTCCACCTGGCCCAGGGGTGCCAAACTCGATTTCATTGAGGGCCCATCAGGGATGTCACTCATGTCGGGGGCGCCTGTGGTGGCCCGAGCACTCTGCCAGCGAAAACGGGCTCCCGAGCTCTGTTTTCTGCTGCGACGGCCTCCTGCAACCCTCCACCAGCAAACATGGATCTCGCAAGGGCCACCTGCGACCCTCCTGAGCTCTGTTTTTGCTGGCAGGTGCACTGCGGGCCAGTCCTTCACTGCTTCCAGGGAGGCCCCATGGGCCAGATCTAAGCACCCCGTGGGCCGGATCCAGCCCTCGGACCTTGAGTTTGATACCCCTGACTTAGCCAATATTGCTGATCTATTGACTTTCCAAAGTTTCAGGTTCAGGCACTCTGTTCCCTGATTCCATTACCTTGAGAAGCAGGTCTCTGAGCCCAGGCCTTCCGCAAGCCAATTATGTATTCTGCTCTGCAGCCTAGTCCTTTGTACCTACCTCAACTTTTCTTGTATACAGGTGTTTGAATGTTAAGACATGTAAAGAATCAAACTTTACTGTGGTTTAAGCACAATTTCTGAATTGAGGAAATTTATTTATTTATTAAATGTATGATGACAGCTGCCCTTTCTTTTTTTTTTCTTTGCTAATATCACTAGCAAAGCTATGCAACTTTCTTACCTCCCATTCTTTTCCTTCTGCAGACTTCAGTCGCAATTCATAGTTATATAGCGCTGAATCATTTGCCCGTGGGGATGGTGACCATTTTGTCCACACATACATTATTCCATTTATCATTTTGACTTCCAAAGAGAGATTCATGGGAGGGTTTGGCTTAACTAGGCAAAAGAAAATTCAGATATGAGTATTTTTACTGCTCTTGCCAAGAATTCCTCCTTTTACATTTCTGCATATCAATCTTTCTCCATGTCCGGGAATTAAGTGTTATTTGGAAGGCACCAGGCTCCAATAGTTTCAAAACAAATGATGCAAGGTGCATAATGAGAAAGACTAGTAGTTTATCTAAGCCAGTATTATCCATCTATCTAGCATTTCATCTTAAGAATCTAGATACCCGACAACTCTTTTAACTAAAATATCAAGAATCAAATCTGGGTCTTAAAACACATGAAACCTTCAGACAAATCATAGATCTTATGACTGAGATAATTCCAGCCCGATATTATTTTTCTTCTTGATTTTCAACAGAACTGATAACTAGTACTGCTGGCCTCTTCTATCTACATTGAGATTAGTCTTGAGAAAATCATGATGTTGAACTACTGTGCCATCTTCTCTCTTTCTAATTATAGAGCAAAATAAAAGCTTGAGTTTCATTTGGTTTCTGCTCTTACTCATTTCTTTTAGGTCCACATAATGGGGATCAGATAAATTACTTCCTGCGTCATTGGTAGCTTTTACACTGATGTTGTATGTTTGCCACAGCTGGATGATTCTTTGATTAAAGCAACAGGAATTGGGCCCGGCAGATAGGTAATCTGGACATTCATGGATCTCTTCTTCACTGAAATATAAGCAACGTAAAGCAACAGTTAACACAGAAATGTTTATATTTATCAAAAATAAATAAGCCTATACTTAAATTACTAAAGATTTAAAATTTTGTAACAATTTTCTCCAACATCACATCCAGGCATCCATTTTTCTTCGTTCAGCCTTTCAGATGATCTATTATTTACAGCTATAAAAGTGGGAAAGCTATATACCCCTGACAACACATGACATTGATATGTAAATTATACCTGTGGTATGTTCAAATAATCATAGTTTAAAAATTATGGCTTAAACTTGTGTATTTACAAGCATTATATTACTTTATACATAGTAATCTTATTCTTAAGGTGTATCTACCTCTACTGAATCGATGTGAAGAACAAAGTACATAACAATTATTGTTCCCTCCCACTTTCCCATATATTCTTACCCAATGGTGTTGTACAGCAAAGTATAATTTGTAGGAAGACCCCCATCTGAATTAGGTTCCCATCGACAAGTAAAAGTTTCATTTCCTTGGGACAGGCAACTTAGTATTCTAGGTTTCCCAGGAGGAGAGTGTCCTGAAGAATTGGAATAATGAAATCAGTTATTGTTTTATTAGCAGAGTGGTTACAAGCCTGGAATATGGACTTGAATTTGCCTTGGTTACCACTATGTTCATAATAGTTTATTTCTACCTGATTTTCTCTCCTCAAAAAATTAATAACATCATACAGAAATGTGTATCACACTGCTAAAATACAAATATAAATGAGTACTAAAGCTATAATAAAGCTACAATGTCTCAAATTCAATATTTAAAGGGAAAAAACACAATTAAAACCAAGATTTGGTAAAGATGAAATCAAGGAACAAAGAGATCAGCCACATTTTAGGCAATAATATGTAGATATGTTGCAAGTAACAAACAGCTATTACCCTATAACACACTTTTGGAATAGGCAGTTGATAGGTTTCTGCCTCACTAGCCTCAAGTCTTAACAGCTGTTAAAGAACTGGACTTTGTCATTGTTCAGGCCTCAGACTCGGACATGAAGAAGCCAGAAATCACCTGAGACTGATCAAACTCTGAAGCAGTCAGATGATATGATATAATCTCCAAGACTTGGCAAGTAGAAAGGAGACCAGAGCAAACATGCTCATTGAGGCTCCTTGCCAAGCAAGTGGGAAACTCTTAATTAAAGACAGCTGTTTGCAGCCTGAGTTAATGGCAGCCCCCCACCCACGTTTCTCTGTTGGAAACAACTGTTTGATTGCCTGTTGTGGTGTATAGTTTCTGTGAAACTGGCTGACAAATCTGTCTGAACATTGGACTGGATTTTGATTACACTTCTTTTTTCTTTTCTTTTATATATATATATATATATATATATATATATTTAAATTTTTTTACAAACATATCATTGTGTAAACAGTGTGGCATCTGGGTATCATACCTTCCAATACAAATAAATTGATATCAATCATATTTATATCATTTAACCAAATTATATAATTCTAATGGTATTACATATCTTTATAATAAGTTATCGTCTTTCATTGTTTAGTTATTCAATGCTTCAATATGTCATTTTGTACCAATCACCCTATTTTAAATTTCATATCTTTAGTGTAGGTAAAATATTATCAATCATCTCTACTACATTTAACCAACTTATATAATTCTAATATTAATACAAACATTTACATAATATTGTCTTCCATTATTGCTTATTCGCCTTATTGCTCACCATATTACTTATTCCACTTGTAAAAATTTTATATCAATCACCATGTTTTGCATATCATACCTTTTAATACAAATAGGCTATTATTAATCATCTTGGTTACATGTAGCTAATATTAGTATAAGTAAAATATTATCAATCTTATCTATTATATAATAGATAAGATTTTGATTACACGTCTGTGTATTGCTATTGAAGGTGAATCTACCCAGGCAAGCTTCTTTTCTCAGACAAACTGTTGGTTTACATTTCTTCCCTTGTCTGCTGTTATCTGCTCAGCCTTGATCTGATCCAGACCAAGAGTCTTCTCAAGTTAGCCTTTGAGAAGACAGAGCATCAGAAAAACAGAAGTATGCAGCAGAGCTTGGCTCTGTCGTGAAACAGCTGGTCTGATATTCTGCAGTATCTTGATGAAAGAAGCCAATTCTCAACTTTGAAATATCACCTGGAAGAAAACTAGTTGATGAATGATTCTGTGGCTTTTATCTTAGAACTCCTCTGACTTTCTTTTTCTCCTTTTTGTACATTGCCTTCTGTGAGTTAACTTGGATTATTAGAATGTTGAGACAAACCTTAACCCAGATAAGCTTTCCACTCTGCGAGGCTAACCCAAAGACCCGTATCTTGTGAAACTTCAGGTGAAACGGGTACCAGGACAAAAGCATGCCAATCACCAAATGTTTTAAAGCTACTCTGGCAAATATGGCATATATGACACAAACCGAAGTTTCAAGAATGCATATTTCAAGCTCTGGCAATAAAAGAGAAAGTGGCAGTACAACTTTGCTGTGACAAATTAGGAATATTCAGTGTAAAAAAGCACAGCTGCTGCTTTCTCAGTAGACTGTTGTGATATAACAGATGGACCAGTAGAGAAGAACAATTGCCAAATTCGTATTGCAGTTGCCAAGGCTATATTTCCAGCTGTCTGGCTTCTCCGGTTATACAACAACAGATAAGGAGTATTTTGTTTTCTCACTTTAGTATTTTGCCACAGTTCCATTTTCTAAAGTTTAAGCTTGCCCTAATCAGATGCTTGTCAGATGTACTGGACAATAAATCACCATCTCTCAACAGCATGGCTTCCCAATCAAATGGGGGATTTATGCAAAAAGTCTTTAGTTTTTGAACATATGCTAAGTTTAGCTAATGTTCCTTTCCTTAATCATGAAGTTTAATTTATCTGCTGTTTCTTAACTGTTATGCCAATAGATGAATTGCACGTATGTATGCATGTACAAAGTAAGCTAAAGATATGAAAGAAATTTATATTTAAACAAATCGATGATTTATTTATGTATTTATTTTTTAAATCAGATTTTTTAAAAAATTAAATCAGATTTTTTTTAATTTTTATCAAATTTATTTTAATAAAATATTTTTGGAGTAAAAATCTATCTAAAGATAGTTTTCTATTTAAGATACATTAATAATTTGATTTATTCAGCATGAAATAGAGCTTAGTTATGTAGCATGAGGCTGTACATTCTGCAATATTTACATTTTCGATAAACTCATTCAATGAATCCAAGCTCTGCAAGCTAAATAGGAAACCTTCATTTTGTTTGCTAATAATAATATTAAAGATTCTAACTATCAGCCAGAATGAGTCCTTACATTTAAAGAGCACCTGTCATTTCAAATCCATCACGGTAGCGACTGTTAGCAGGCATCCACTCACCTGTTCCCCACCACATCCCTCACCTTGTTGTATCCCTGCCGCATCACCAGCCATCCCATTAAAGTGAATGCGACTGTCAGTGAGTCAACAGCAGATCAGAGGAGTAGCCACTTTGGGACAGAGATGACAGTTGCTCTCTAAAAATTAGGATTTAAATTGAGTTGATTTAAATCAAGCCTTTTTACTAGTGATTTAAATCAAGGTTGAAATCGTGATTTAAATTGACTTGATTTAAATCAAATCCACCCTGTCTCTGAGATTACTTAGGAAGCGTTTCTCAATCTTGGCAACCTTAAGAAGTGTGGATTTCAGCTCCCATAACTCCCCAATAAAAGTATAATAGGTTTGGGAATTCTGGGAGTTGGTCCAACCATCGTGAAGCAACCAAGGTTGAATAACAGGAGATTGGAAAGGGTTGATGACTCAGTTATAGTTTCTATGGAACAGACTGAGTTTTCTTCAGTGGGATGGCAGATAACCAGATTTTAAGGTGGGATTATACCAACTGAACACTAGAAATAAAAGTTAAACATTCAGAACTATTAACAGTGGAGGCAGTTATCATGTATACTAAATTATTTCAAAATTGTAATAATAATGGGCAAGAAAGACTGGGCACTCACCATCAACAAACCATACATTGAGATACGGTAACAGAACAAATGCTTCTAATATTGACTGCCACAGCTTCATGCCTGTGCCCACTTTCACCTCCAGGAAGAATTTGGAATTCACTGGGAAATGAGAAAAGACATAATTGTTTATGACACATATCCAGGACAGAATAACAGAGTTGGAAGGGACCTTGGAGGTCTTCTAATCCATGGAAAATATTCCACGGGCTATATTTTCAAAGTATTATTTTCAGATAATTTAAAGGATTGATTAAGCATTGGACAAAGTTTTAAATGAGATTTCAGTAGAAAGGATGGCATGATTAGCTGGACACAGACCTGGTTCAACAGTTATACCCACTAAGGTTTTTCTTTTCACTAATTCCACATCTCACTTGAGGGAATGGTCAAGCAGTTACTACAAGCTGCTGAACTTATTTTTAAATAATTAATATGTGGAGCTAGAATATATGTTTATCAAATCTGTGTATTGTCGGGAAACAGACAATTTAGAGGGCACTATCAAGATACAGAAGGATCTTGACAAGTTGGAGCAAGATGACTAGACTAGATAGACTAGACTAGACTAGATAGACTAGACTAGATAGACTAGACTAGACTAGACTATTGCAGAGTAGAGTAGAGTAGAGTAGAGTAGAGTAGAGTAGAGTAGAGTAGAGTAGAGTAGAGTAGAGTAGAGTAGAATAGAATAGAATAGAATAACAGAGTTGGAGGTCTTCTAGTCTTGGATGTCTCCTAGTCCAAACCCCTGCTCAGGCAGGAAATCCTATATCATTTCAGACAAATAGCTGTCTGATCACTTCTTTAAAACTTGAATTCCAGCACAAATGCAGAGCCCTTCATTCGAGTAGGGGAAAAACATTACAGGTGTGAATATATAGGATGTGGAGATGCTAAAAACACATCTGCAAAGGATTCTAATTGGGGGGGGAAATTAGAACAGAAGTATATGTGATGGAAAAATCCTACCAAACATCTGAAAGCAACAAAAAAGTTATAATTTGCAGATCTACATCACATCCGTGGTAGGGAATATGAAAGACATTAGACACATGCCTTCTAATTCTAACATATATAGCAACAGAAAGCAAGTCTGCTCCAGTTTCTGAAGATGGTGGCTTTGAGAAATTTGTGTTTACTCTTAACCTTCTCTAGCTTAGCGTACACATCTTTTTCAAAAGATTCTCGCCTTTCTTTACACAGCAAATAGACTGGAGTTCCTCAAAGCAGCTATAAAACTGGTTTGACTTCAGTTGCTACCTCAAATTACTATATTATAGCAAGGGACACACATACTGAATCTCTAAACATGAATCTTGCAAACTAGGCTGCTTGGTTCTGGCGTAGGTGAATGCATGCAACAGCTTCATTTCAGCATGTTTCTTGCAAGAAAATATTTTTCCATTTAAATTGTTTTAATTAGAAGGAGTCTAATCTGACAAGAGAAATAAACAGGAGCATAAAATTCTGATGATTATATTTATGTATATTTATGTTCATATTAGGTTTTCCCAACATTGATATTCACTGTGTAATTATTTTTTAAAAGTGGTTTCCCAGATTGTTTTTCTTTTATCTGAACATTTTTATCTAAGCACTGAGACTTGAATTTTCAGTTGCTAATTAGTTCTTTGCTTTCAAATTTGCATATATAGTCCTGAACATTTTATTAGACCTTTTCCAACATTGTTTCTATCCCGCCTTTCAATACTTTAAATAATAATTTATTTTTTAAAATTCAATTCTTTTTAAGTCACTTTCCTGATTTAAAACAAATTCCGTTTAAAAGGAATAACTGATGTCCTCTATGCTTATACTTCCAGCTAATCCTCTTTTATTCCTTCCCCCAAATTGCCAGTTCTTTCCTGTCGTTGACCTGGATTAGACATTTCATAAGCCATGAAATAGTTAAATATAATCTGTTAAATAACCCAACATTAGCTAGTCACATATTGGATTAAACCATTCAATAAATTTTTCATACTACAATAGGTCCATACTGCACACTTAACTAAAAGCTGACACATCACAATGTATAAATCTAGCCATGTTTCTTCACATTAAAGTCAGGATGTCTCATGACACATAAAAGACTGAGATTTCAACCACATGGTTGTAGCTGCCATCTTGATCTTTCTAACCCTCCTTGAGGATGCTTCTGGGTAGTGCCAGCGTTGCCTCATCTTACTCAATTATTAGTATATTACTCATTCTTGATGGCTCCCTTTGTTAAACTTTATTTGGATGTTTAGAATTCAGGCAAATTCAGTTACATGACTGATTACATGCCATCAAGTCATTGTTTACTGCTAGAGACCACAGGTATATTTTCTCCATGACTATTTGTCCCTGACCTGGTCCTTCAGTTCCTCCACTGGTGTCCCCATCACCATTGTAACTGAGTCCGTCCATCTTGACACTGGTGATTCTCTTCTTCTCTTTCCCCCCATCTTTCCAGCATTAGAGCCTTTGCCAGAGAACGGAGTCTCTCTATAATGTGCCATATGATGAGCTTGGTCCTTTGTGCTTCAAATGAGAAGGGTTGATTTGCTTGATGATTCCTTTGTTTGTTTTCTTGGCTGTCTGTGACAGGGGTGTCAAACATAAGTGGTCAGATCTGGCCTGCAGGGATGTCCTGAAAAATGTAAGGGGCCAGCCTGCGTCGCTTCGGCCCGGTCTACCCAATGCAAAGAGGAAACATGCCAGTAGTTTAGGGAGTGGCATCAAGCTGGCCACGCCCAGCCAGTCGGCCACACCCACCCAGTCAGCCATGCACACCCAGCCCCCCGAGGTCAACCACAGTCCTCAATGAAATTGAGTTTGACACCCTTGATCTATGGTATTCTCAGGAGTCTTCTCCAATGCCAATTTTCAAGAGCATCAATACTCTTCTTATCTTATTTCAAAATCCAGCTTTCATTTCCATAAAGTCTCATATGAAATACCATTGATTTCATGATTTTGATCTTTGTAGATAGGGAGTCATTATGACATTTGAATAACTTTTCAAAGGTCTTTATGGCTACTCTATCAATGCAGAGTATTTTTTTGAATGCTTGTTGATGGTTGATCCTAAAAGGAAGAAGCTATCCACCACCATGACATCTTCATTGTCAGTGAATGTCTATTCGGGTAGAAGAAGTAATCACGATTCTTAATAATTGTCAATCTTGTTTTATGGAACAATGCAACTGGGTTGCAATTTAGTGTTGGGAGAAAATGAAACTGGGGCCATCAAAAGTTGGTAAAGTCTGCTTGGATTGCTTCTTGTTTCAACACATTTTAAATAACACATTTGAGAAAATACATCCCAACCATTATGCTCACCGAAATAAATCTGATGCAACTCCTCCAGTCTTTGTTCATTGGCAGGAAGCAGTGACAACTGGTAGGAAGTTGGGCGCATTTATCAAAGAACGGGCACACAAAACAGAAACATTTGCAAGGAGGCAACTGAAGAACCATGGCTTCTCATTCCTGAAAACAAAATGAATCAAAGTCAGTCAAATGTTTTGTAACCCAAGACATAAGACATAGTCCATCCAAATAATTTTGGCTCCAGAATCAAAACACTTTGCAATCACTTCTCTCTCTATGGGGCATTCATAATAAAGTAATAACAAATCAATTGACTAATGATTTACCATCCTTTTGCTTTACCTAGTAATAGGGCTGTTCCAATCTAGCCTATAGCTCAGGGATTTCTTCCTGGATTTCCATAAATGTGCCATTAAGGACCTTGCTTAGATCTTTTTCAGACCAGCTGCAAGAATGTTCAAAATCATCCTCAGGCTGAACGTTAATATGATCTTTATGTTAAAAAAAATAGTTGGGGAGAAGAAGGGGACAGATAACTGGTGGGCACTCATCTAATTTCAAAAATGTAAAAAAGTAATTTTAGCACTGGAAAATACACTTTAAATATGTAGGACAGAGGTAGATCCCTTGTCAGCCATCAGATGTTGCCAGTTCTATTTAATTTGGGGTGGGGGTGGTGTGGTGTGGTGGAAGAAAATGGAAATCGCAGTCCAACATTTGGAAAAGTAAGTGGTGTCTAATTGTTCTGGAGATTCTCTTGTTGGGAGTGCGCTTGGGCTCTGCTAGGGAGTAGAAAATTATGCAAATGATGATAACATGAGATGTAATGAAAGCCAATGTCCTATAGTAGTTAAAGTGCTGGGGAATGGGGGACATACAGGAAGTAATCCGTCTTCAGGCACAGAAATTCATCTGTGGATTTGAGCTGCTCACTCTCTTAACTCAATCTTCCGCATTGGTTGTGGTTCTTAGGAAAAAACAGGAGGGAGGACTATTTATGCAACGGTGAGCTCCTGAACAAAAGCTCCAGTATAAATCTAATGAATCAAAACCAATAATCCCACAAAGAACTAGAATAAATATTCGGCCTACATTATTATGATTGAAAATATTTGTAGGAAAGAAGTCTATAATTTCCTCCGAGGACCAACACACTGGACTTGGTTGCAATTCTATGGTTTTCTTAAGGGATTGTGCAGCCATCCAAAATATTTACTTGGAGTGTTTTCAAGTAAACTGGTTTCAGAAAGCGTTGTGCCTTAGTCAAATAAAGAATGCTGCAACTGACTCAAAATCACACGGCCAATTATTTTGCCACGTGTTCTTTCATTTTCTGTAGCTTGTTTTCCTCTTCTGTCAAAATAAACATAATTTCTCCTAAATGAGAATCAGATAAAATAGATATGATGCTTTTATGGAAATTATTCCACAATTTCTCTTAAATGAGAATCAGATAAAATAGTTTTTATGGAAATGATTCAGCAGGGTTATTTTCTTTCAGAAAACCAGAAATCGTGCTTAAGAAAAAACTTCGCCTTTGCTGTGTAAGCTTATTAGAACACAAGAAATTACCATTGGGGTGTATTTTTGCCTTATGAAAATATTCTCCAGTTTTGTTTGAAATACATCCCCCCAAATTTTTTCATTTTGTTTTTCAGCAAAAATTGCTTTTAAACTCTTTTCTTTTTTGCTGCTCAATATTCCAGCATCTTCAAATGAAATAAATATTTTATCCTACAACTGAGAAATTATGATGTTAACTGGGTTACCAAATCTGATCTGTAGGAATCCAGATGACACCTTGATGGAAGCAACAGACTTTCAGTATCACTTTGTTGCAATCAAGGACTGTCTAGATTATTGGAACACCAATGAGCTTCCAAATTTCACCTTGATAGATGCTGTGCTATTGTCATATGAATCTTTGGGGCAACTCAGTCAGGTTGCATAAGCCAACGCAACCCCGAATTGCATCAACAGAGGGAAAGTATCAAGATCAAGGGAAGTAATAGTACTGCTTTATATCATATTGGCTGGTGAGGCCACATTTGGAATAATGTGTCCAGTTCTGGTCAGCACAATACAAAAACGATGCTGAGGCCCTAGAAAGAGTGTAGAGAAGAGCAACAGATTATAAGGGGTCTGGAGACTAAATCTTATTAACAGCTAAAGTAACTAGATATGTTTAGCTTAACAAAAAGAAGACTGTGGGAAGACATGATAGCAGTCTTTCAATATCTGCTATGGCAGCCTTTCAGTATTTGAAAGGGAAGAAGGTGTCCATTTATTCTCCATAGCATCTGAGGATAGGACAAGAAATAATCCATGGAAGTTCATCAAAGGGAGGTCCAACCTGGAAAGAAGGAGGAATTTCCTGGAATGAAAACTATTAACCAGTTCTCCTCCCAGAGTTCTGGGTGCTCCATCACTGGAAGTCTATGGAGATTCTCAGTCATCCAGGTCATGGTTGTCCCAAAGGCACTTTTTCAAGAGACAACTGGACTTTCTGGCTTTTCTCTGAAGACATCCTTGCATACAGGTGGTCATTTGCATTCTTTTAGCAAGTCACTAAGGTCACCTGGAGGTTTATCTGTGTCATCAGGATCACCTGAGTGGTGCAAATGGACGTAGAACCTTCTTGGAACTGTTAAAAGGACTGTGTTGTAGATTGGAGATAGATGATGTCGTATCCCTCCTCCTCTGTTGAGAGTGGGCTGTTCAATTTTGACACAGATGGGCTCTTTGACCCTCTTTCAAACCAGTGGTCCTCTCTCTCAAAATATGGACTTTGCTTTCTTCAAAAGAGTAGCCTTTGTCTTTTAAATGCAGATGGACTGCTGAATCTAGTCCTGATGGGTTTGTTCTCTTATGTTGTGTTCATAAATGCATGGCACAACGTAGGAGAACAAACCCATCAGGAGTAGATTCAGCAGTCTATCTGCATTTAAAAGACAAAGACCACTCTTTTGAAGACAGCAAAGTCCACATTTTGGACAAGGAGGACTGCTGGTTTGAAAGAGGGGTCAAAGAGTCCATCACTGGAGGTTTTCAAGAAAAGACTGGACAACTATTTGTCTGAGATGGTATGAGGATTCCTGCCTTGGGAAGGGGGTTGGACTAGAAGATCTCCAAGGTCCCTTGCGCACAAATGAGTAAATGTTGTAAAACTGCACAGATGACTCTTGTTTAACATCCATCATAGTCAAAAGCACCTACACAGAAGATATTCACAAGGAATGAATATTCACAAATCCAGGCTACAGATTTAATGATCTACAGTATAGGATACAGAATGAATTATTCTATATTTCAAGGTAGGCTTTTAGTTTTAATTTTCAGGAAATAGCAGATGTCTGTGGTCTGGGTCTCTGGCACTTACTTAGTACACTGTGTAATCCATAAACCATGGTTAGGGGCTCAATATAAAATTTAAATAAAGTTACTTGTGTTTTATGCACTTGTTCTCCCATTCCTTCAGTGCTCACAAAAGGCTGGGGGGGGGGGGTTGTCCTGGAGTGACCCCAACAGGTTGCTGATGGAGTGTGTGTGCATGTGTGTGTGCATTTTGCATTAGAACATCTGAACTCAGGCAAAGAATAAATTCTTAGAACCTCATCCAATAACAATTCCCATAATTCTTTGTGAAGATGCTATGAAATAAATAATAGTTCACAGGGTACATATGGCCTGGAACTCTCATTATTCTATTCATAGATAGAGAAGAAATTGGGTGAAAAAACCCGTAACATAATTACAGTACTTCGAAGTACACCTGCAGTACTATATACTTACTAGGCAATATGTTCTACTGAATCCAGTGAATCATATTTCTGTGCAAATAATGGTAAAATTAAAGTTAAGTTTTATTGGAACTTACTTATAAGCATAGATGCCTAAAGCTTTACTTTAAGGATTTGGAGAGTAAGAGAAAGGCTTGGGAAGAAGGTGATTGAGCATAAAACAAGAAAGGAACATTATCCAATTTTCTTAAAATGTCAATCAATTAAGGTTTGAAATACTTGTTGCTTGAATGCTGTTATGTAATCTAAATGTAAAACATATAACTTGCCAGGATGCTAGTTTAAAGTAACAGAAATGCTTCTTTCTAGTACTATAACACAAATGAATAAAAATCATCTATACAGTGAATAAGAGGTTTATAAAGAAGTTTAAATTTAATTTACAGAAACTGCACTTAAGACTGAAATATAAAACCACAGGTTTTCACGATGCAGTTGTTACTGCATTGCTACCATTGTGACAGCTTATAATTACCATTGTAATTTTGCAGTGGTTAATTACAGCTACCAATTTGGGTAAAGTTCTTTATATACTGTAGTTTGTAAACGGGGGATAGAAAACACAGCAACGGCCGTAGGATTAAGAGAAATCCAGGTTAAAAAAGGGCAGTGTAAAAAGTGCTCAAATTAGCAAATCATCATCATCATCCACATCTTACAAGCTAGCAAGATGTTGCAATCTAGATTTCAACATCCCATGTAAAATGGAAAACATAAGGATGTTCCAAGAAAACATCTATTACTAAGTGTAGAACGGCTTTGGATTATGGTGACCACAACAACATTTTATAGATATCCCTTAAAAAGAGGAGTGTACCCTGGCTACCTCATTTGCCTATTAAAGACTGTCTTATGACCAGGAAGTAATTGTTAGAAAGAAACATGAAGTAACTAAATGTTTAAAAACTTAGGAAAGGAATGCACCAAAGTTATATACTGTCACCTCTTGTTGAAGGCGAAAGATAATAGTAGTGACTGCTGAACAGTAAAAAAAAAAATTACAGAACAACAGAATAACAGAATTGGAAGGGATCTTAGAGGTCTTCTAGTCCAACCCCCTGCTCAAGCTAAAAATCCTATATCATATTCAGACAAATGGTTGTCCAATCTCTTCTTAAAAATCTCCAGTGTTGTACTACCCACAACTTCTGAAGGCAAGTGGTTCTACTGATTATTGTTTCCACTGTGAGGAAAATTCTCCTTAATTCTAGGTTGCTTCTCTCCTTGATTAATTTCCATCCATTGCTTCTTGTTCTGCCTTCAGATGCTTTGGAGAATAGGTTAACCCCCTCTTCTTTATGGCAGCCCCTTAAATATTGGAACACTGCTATCATGTCACCTAGTACTTCTTTTCATTAATCTAGACTTAGCCAATTCTTGAAAACATTCTTCATATGTTT
>JANHFL010008353.1:92408-103467 GCA_032468155.1 Oxyrhabdium leporinum
ATTTCCATCCATTGCTTCTTGTTCTGCCTTCAGATGCTTTGGAGAATAGGTTAACCCCCTCTTCTTTGTGGCAGCCCCTTAAATATTGGAACACTGCTATCATGTCACCTAGTACTTCTTTTCATTAAACTAGACTTAGCCAATTCTTGAAAACATTCTTCATATGTTTTAGCCTCCAGTTCTCTAATTATATTTGCTGCTATTTTCTGTGGTCTTTCTAGATTCTCTGTGGCAATCTAGATAAATATTAGTAAAAAGATATCACCCTATCAAATGAAGGTAAATATTGTTGAGACTATGATTTTTGCATATGTCGCATATAACTATGAAAGCCAGATCATCAGAAAGTCCGAACAAAAGATAACTTGATGCTTCTGAATTGCTGGAGAAAATTATTGAAAATATCCTGGAGTACAGGTAACACAACACATCCAACACTTCATAAAGTAAAACGATAATACTTGCTAAACGTACTAAAGTTTGAATATTTGGGGACTATAATGTGAAAGCAAGAGTAATTAGAGAAGATTCTAATGCTTGGAAAAATCCAAGGCAATTGAAAAAGAGGTCAACAGAGGACAAGGTGGCTGGACACCATCACTGAAGACAGAAACATGAGCCTTCAAGAACTCAAGAAGCATTGCTGATAGCAAAATGAAACCACTGAGTCACAAAATATTAGAAGCGATTGAAGAAAAACTGGACCTGGCTACAACATTCCGATGATCACTAGACCCTTTTCTCATTTCAAACTTCTAGTGACTACCCATTCCTTCATAGGAGAGAAGCTAATAATAATGGACCATTTTGTAAAGGAGTATAGCACCAAGGAGAAAAGAGTGAACATCTATCTTTTTCAGAATACTAAACACAAAACTAGTAGTTTTATTTTTTGAAAAACGTATTCTATCATACGGATAACCAAAGAGATAGTAAATTACTCTTGCCACAAACTTCCATAAATGGAATAGAGGAAGGCAAATCAGGTACTGCTTGCTTTCTTGATGATTGGGGAGAGATGTCATAGGATAAAGAAGAAGCTCTAAAGCCAGCATATCCAACCGACAGCCCGTGGGCCGCTTGTGACCCTGGACAGCTAGTAATGCGGTCCCACAACCTCGTAAACTTTTAACTATGTGATTTTTATTATAAAACTACTATATATTATATATTTCATGTGCAGCCCATGACAATTCCTCTCCATTCAATGCAGCCCAGGCAAGACAAAAGATTGGACACCTATACTCTAAAGCAGGGGTGTCAAACTCAATTTCACTGAGGGCCGCATCAGCGCTATGGTTGACCTCGGGGGCTGGGGGTGTGGCCAGATGTGTGGGAATGGTCAGCTTGATGCCACTCCCCAAACTGCTGGCCCAGTGTTTCCTCTTTGCAATGAGTAGACTGGGCTGAAGCCATGCTGGCCCGATGTTTCTCACATTAGGTAGATCGGGCTGAAGCAACATGGGCTGGCCCCTTACATTTTCCAGGACAGCCCTTCGGGCCTTGAATTTGACACCCCTGCTCTAAAGGATCTCAAAAGCACTGGTCCTCTAGCTCACTCACTATGCACATATCTTTTAGAGGGCAAGAAAACATAGTGCTTCAGAGGCTGGCTTATTTGCTTATTTACTTAAAGCCTTATATATCAATTTTCAACAACATATTTCTGAAAAGGTTTACAAAACCTTAAGTAATTGCTTTCTCAGACCTGGAGAGGAAGATGGTCATTTGCAAAATATCTCTGTTTATCTTCCCTTACTAGGAAAATGAGTAGCTACCTCTATAGCAATAAGTGGTCAGCAAAAAACTAAACAAACGAACAAAAACCCTCAAGAAATTTCTACTCTACTGAAAGTAAAGATAAATTAAATACTAAAGTTATTAAAGTTACTAAAGTTAAGAGCCGTGGTGGCGTAGTGGTTAGAATTGCAGTACTGCAGGCTACTTCTGTTGACTGCCAGCTGCCAGCAGTTGGGCTGTTCAATTCTCACCGGCTCAAGGTTGACTCAGCCTTCCATCCTTCTGAGGTCAGTAAAATGCGGACCCAGATTGTTGGGGGCAATGTGCTGACTCTGTAAACCACTTAGAGAGGGCTGTAAAGCACTGTGAAGAGCTATATAAGGCTAAGTGCTATTGCTATTGTATATAGTCTGTACTGTAAGACTTGCTTTTTAGTGGCAAGCCGCTGCCAAGGACTTGATTCTCAGTCATTCAAGCGCAGGCTTCATCGTATTCGACATATATATTTGTTTGTTATTTATCATCTGTGTACCCTGCTGCAATCGATTTACTTCTCAGCAGAAAACAAATTGAAAATAAACAGGGTACGTTTAACAACAAAACTTCATAGCAGTGAAATAAAAACAAACCAAGAATAAAAACAGAAAAGGGCCCTGAATAGAAATAGAGCACATTCTGAAGATTCTGAGTGGCTTTAAAGATAAATACATAAACAATTACCTTCTAGATTATTGGCCCTGCCGCCTGCTTTGGCTTAGTGGCTTGGTGTTTTTGCTGTCACCACCAGTCTACAATGGGTATTCCTTCCCCTAGATGGGTAAGAGAGGTAGGACTCCCACTGCCTGACTTCCCTTATTGGTGATTAAAAGTTAAACAGTAATTTTGCTGTTCATGAACAGTATTAATATTTAATTATTATTTATGACTATATTAAATTATTATTATGGTTGGTTGCACAGTCCTCCAACTTT
The DNA here is from genome assembly GCA_032468155.1 of Oxyrhabdium leporinum. Taxonomy (NCBI): domain Eukaryota; kingdom Metazoa; phylum Chordata; class Lepidosauria; order Squamata; family Cyclocoridae; genus Oxyrhabdium; species Oxyrhabdium leporinum. Next base: position 95,120 of record JANHFL010008353.1, read on the forward strand.
AAACTGAATTTGGCATGTTTAATACACCTATCGAGTTCTTGTCAAGGACCTGCGAAAGACAGATGATGTTTGATAATGTTTATAAAAAAAATTCTTTTCAACCAAAACAACAGATTTGCAGTTGGAAAAGAACCCTTCCATGGCATTTCCATTATGCACTGATTGTAAGAGTTATTTAACACTAAGAGTTTTTTGTAGTTGTTTTACTAATGCACATTTTAAATTCTGTTATCAAATTGGAGTATTTTTGTTATGACAATCATGAAACTTAATAAAGATGATATCCCCTAAATACTGTTTCTGATAATGTGTTTTGCAATCAAAGAGGGGAGGTATATGCAATAATGCTGGAGGCACAAATGTAACCAAAAGAACTTATACAACCAAACTAAACATTTTGGCGTGTGCTCTCTGCCTCTTTGATTCTGTTTGGAGTAAAATTATTTCACAATTAAGTGTGCAACTTTGACTTAGAGCGAACATTTCCTTAGATGGCTAGTGCGTACTGCCAGATATTTGAAAAGCCATTATACACAACAGCCTTTTAACATGTCCAGCCTCATAAACATTGAACTAGAAACCTCTTTCTGGTTTGAAAGAGGGCCAAAGAGGTCATCTATGTCAAAATTGAACAGTCCTCTCACAACTGAGGGGGAGGGATATGACATCATCTATCTCCAGTCTACAACACACTCTTTCAGCAGTTCCAAGAAGGCTTCACACCCATTTGCACTACTCAGGTGACCCTGAGGACACGGAGAAACCTCCAAGTGGCCTCAATGACTCTCTAAAAGAATGCAAATGGCCGGCTGTCTGCAAGGAATATAAATCATTCCATTCCCCACCATCCAGTCAGAGCTGAAGAAGCTTCTTGGGATGAGAAGAGAAACATCTTCAAAGAAAAACAAGGAAGTCCAGTTGCCTCCTGAAAAAAACACCTTTGGAACAGCCATGACCTGGATGACTGAGAATCTCTATAGACATTGAACTAAGAAGATTTCAGAAGAGGATGAAAAGAATAAAGAGGCAAAGAATATGATGAAACATCAGGTCTTGCATACATCATAGTCATCAGGTCTTACATGCTAGTTAGAATAGCCAAGAGCAAAATTAAATACAGAAAGCAAGCTTTTTTTGTACAACCATTCTCTACCTTAAACATGTATGAAAATCTGTCTCTCTCTCTCTCTCTCTCCCTCCCTCCTTCTCTCTTTTCCCTGCACAAGTATTTTCCCTATCAACTAGATAGATGTGATTTCCTTTAACTTCAGTTGTTTTGATCATTGGCAAAGCAGTTCTAGGAGTTTTATCTCAAATATCTGCGAGGCACAAGACTGCCTATTCTAAGAACACTTAAAGGGAAAATGGACAGTGGTAAACTAGAAGAATCATAGAATTTAAGTTTGCCTTTATACGGAGATTTGATGGCTTACTGGGGCGTCTTTCCAATAATTTTCCAAATAATAATTGTTTTTGTTGTAGAACAAAATGGTCTTGGCTCACCCCATTTACTGCCTAGAACTTATTATTGGGACTTTGGCTCTTTGAACTTAACTCTCAACAACACAAATATACCTAATGAACTTTGAGTGAGAGAATGTTTATTGAAGTCATACAAACTTTGCCATAGCAACCAGTGAGGCCAGAGTTGAAGGAAAGTAGGAAAAAAAACTTTAGTGGAAATTTCTTGAATTATGGGATCAAGTAATTTTCAATAATTCAAGCAAAGGTCAGAATAAATTACCCAGTTTCCAATGGGGCCCTTTAATTGAGTGCTCTATTCCTAAATCTTTGGATGGAGTTACCTTTCTCCAAAAGTAGCACATTGTTTGAAATGTTCACATGATGCTCGGTAACACTGAATCCTAGATGTTTTTTGTTCTACCATTTTACAAAACAAGGGTGTGCAGAAAAACTCAGGAGAAGAGAAGCTTTTCAATCTTTTCTGCTATGCCGAAGGAATGGTATCTGTATTTCTCCTCCTGGTGGAAAAACAGCTTTGAAAAATATTTCCTTTCTTTTCATCTGGAGGCAGTAGATTGATTAGAGCAGCTTTGCTCAGCTTGATCCTTTTCTAAGTTATTGAAATGACAACCCCCAGAGATCTAAGACAGTAAGGTTTGGCTTGGATGGTCTAACATGACTGGTTTCGGAGCTACCGAATAATTGAAACATGCTGGCTGGGAAATGCTGGGAATTGAGGTCCACACATCTTAAGGTTGCTGAGAGTAAGAAATGCTGATTTAAATCAAAGGTCTAACATAGGGTTTTATTTAAACAAAAAATCCCGTGGAATAGGGGTCTAGTTTAGACTGAGACTCAGTCACATGTTAGAACGTGTAGCCATCAAAGACCATCCTGCTAAATAAGGACATTGAAGCCAGGGAGATGTAGCCGGGCAACTAATTTCCAGGTGTGATTTCAATTTTTATATAAGAATGATTTTTGCACAGAATAAAAGGTCAACAGTTTGTTCCAGCCTTGATTTAAAAAGCCTGTTTTCAGTAACAGGTTTTCTTATGTTGCACTTTATATCCCTTATTATTTACTGAAATAACTAATTTGACATCTGCCTGAACTTTTCGCTTTAAAGTGAATAAAAATGCTTCTCTGAAATAACCACAATAATGGCCTTGGAATGAAATGACCAAGTATAGTTTCTTGTTATGTAAAAGAGCCATTCAGCTTTTCTGCTTTCCCTTCCCTTCCCTTATCATGTCGATTGCAAAATAAATAAAAATAATGCAGGTTCCTTTATTTCTGTTTTAATAAATCATGATTTACACCTTAAACTGTAGCTAATCTTTTTTTTAAAAAATTAAATGATACAAATTTATAGTTGGCTTCTATGCGTAAACCTACATAAGATTAATCAGTTTTTCCAATTTCACATATGACAACTATTGTTGGTCAATCAAAGATACAGTAGATGGACTTCCAAACTCCTTGTGACTATGCTGGAGCAGAAGAGGGAGAAGCACACAAATCAGAAGTATTAACAATTCATAGTTCATTAGAATGGTATTCACAGAGACTGTGAACTGTATTAACAATTCAGAGTTTGTTAGAAGTTGGAGAAAGAGAGAGAAAAGCATCATTTGCTCAATAAACTGTGAATTTCTTCCATTTTATACCTGAAATAACTTTGGGTCAAATTTTTGATACTGGATTGGAAGGAAATAATATGAAGAATACACAGACATACATGATAACTGTGAGCAAGCATAGTTAAATCTTTTCTATCATTTATTATCTACTATCATTTCTGTGCAATGTTTTCCACTGGAATTTTTTTTCAGACAAAGAAGGATCTTCCTGGTGGAAACTGCAAAAACTGGAACCTTCAAAGCTTCTTTTTAAATAATGTACTCTTCTTTTAGATTTTGCATATAAAATTGCTCAGCATCTGATATGCTATAATCTTCACATAAGCTAATATGTACTACATGAAGGTAAAGTACAGTGTAGTTGTGTCCTTTAATTTAGCCAACTATTTGCGTTTTTTATAAAACAATGTAAGTACTGCATATTATTTTCCTGGGACTGTCCTGTCTACCTTAGTAAGTTTTCAAGCTGGCTACAAGATCCTTAGATATGTTCTTTGAGCCAATTCTCTTATTATTTCTTTAGCTGTGTTACAATCAAATTTCAGATTCCATCTGGCATTGCCTTCAGTCATATGAAGAAAATGCTGTTATGAGGTAGCTACAGTTCATAATAATGTAATTACACATAAACTACTTGGCCCAACTTTTGATTAAATCATCTGTAATCTTGTTTAGGATAGGATACATGGAATCTGATTCTGTATCCAATGGGAATTTTTGAAGCAACACAAATATTTGATTCGGCATAGAGACTTGAGGAATTTCCTGATCAAGTTACTGGCATTTTTTAGCACACAAAAGATTTAGTGAATCTTTATTGAAACTAGAGTGCTAGTTTAAATGCCTCTTCCCTCACACCCAAATCATATGCATTCAGCTATTGGCGGAACTTTTCATTCCTTTTCAATTTTATCCTGCCCTTTGCTGGAACATGAAGAACAAAAAAATCCACATGATTTTGTCTTCAGTTCTGCTGAAATACCTAAGCCTGATGCCACTTCCATTTCAACTACAGAAGGGGTGTCAAACTCATGTTGTCACAGCAGCGTCATGTGACATATTGGGGGGGGGTTCCCGTTCGCTAAACTGGGCGTGGGTGTGGCCAGCGCATGACGCATCTGGCCTGCGGACCAGGAGTTTGACAACCCTGAACTACAGCTTCTTCATGTTTTGACAATGCCAAAAGTTCATGACATTTTAATTCAGGCTAGACAAATAAGGAACTTAACCTTCCCTTCCTAAACACTTTGGTCTCAATAAAAATAACTTCCTTATGACGGTTTTTATATTAAAAAGATCTTAAAACTTCTGACTGCTTACTACACAGTAAAACACTTGACTTTCAAATGTCAAATTGGGTCTTTAGTTTAAAAAAAACTACAGAAATTAAGACTGAGCTAATGCCTGATCTGTAATATTACACTATATACCAAGTGGACTAAAAATGCTTAAGGCTAAAGTACTAATTCACTTCTCTTACAGCTTTCATATATGTGCTTAAAAGAATGTAAAACTACTAGAAGTTATTCAGTCAGGTTTCTTAAGGGACCCATTTCTGATGCCAGAATATGTCCCATACTCAGGCATTTAGGGCAAGGCTGGATTGGCATCAATTAAAACTCAAATGCAGATAACGTGTACTTGCCATTGGCTTAAATTAATTTTCAATCTAAGCGATTTGGCTGTTTTGCCTTTTTTTTTTCCTTCCTCATCCCTGACAAGTAATAATTAAAAATGTTCCCCTCCTGCAACCTGAAATTCATTAAAATAGAGTCATGGCTGCTTCTTTTTAAACAAAATACTCCCTGCAGCCATTCTTCTTCTTCATGTATTACACATCTTGAACATACATTAATTAACATGTCTTTGATGTCGAGCGTTCGTTTTTTAAGGAAGCCATCAGAGATTGCTTGCTTATGAGAAATCACTGGAAAAAATACACCTGAACCAATTTCAATTTGAAGATAGCCCTTTTGGGCTGAAATTCTGAACGGCTTTGTATGAGGCAGCTTTCCTGCAAAAAATATAACAGAAACCCCCAAACCTTTTAAATCTGTGTTGTACATGTACAATTCTATAGCGACATGGGTGCAAACATGCCACATTATATAGGTTTAGGGGGAAAATACTATGTTAGGTGACATTTGGAGGATTTTAATACATTTGGAAGATTTTAATATGCAATGAATGTAAAACCAAGGCTGCCAGTCTGCCATTCACAACTCACTGTTTTCATTCTTGAGCTACCTCGTGTTGAAGGTTGTTTCAAATGAACAACCTTCTTCCTCCTTGTCTCAAGTTGAAAAAACCAAGGATAAAGATGGTGAGGCTTAGTAATGAGCCAATCCTGTCTGCGAATTTCCGATGAAAAGAAAAAAAATAATTGCTGTTTTCTTCCCTCAGAATAGTTTACATGTGAATTAAATTGATTTTAAACACTGTCCTCATTAAGTATGACAATCATAGGCATACAATACAAGAATAAAGATTTGTGGGGGAAGTGGCTGTTTTGAATATCTTTCTACGATTAATAAAAATCTAAGTTCATTCAACATATTGGATGATGATGATCCTGAATCAATCCAATACAGGACAAAGGCCTCTTCATTGAAGATTATGAACCGTAATCTACCACATTTATAGCAATAGCAATAGCAATAACACTTAGACTTATATATACTGCTTCCTAGTGCTTTTCAGCCCTCTCTAAACGGTTACAGAGTCAGCATATTGCCCCCAACAATTTTGGCTCCTCATTTTACCCACCTCGGAAGAATGGAAGGCTGAGTCAACCTTGAACCTGGTGGGATTCAAACTGCCAAATTGAAGGCAGCCGGCAGTCAACAGAGGTAGCCTTCAGTACTGCACTCTAACCACTGCGCCACCAAGGCTGTGTTATCCATTGTGGCTTGATCTAGATATATGTCTTTTTGCTTTCTGGTCTAGATTGAAAAAGAGGCACAAAGAATCAGTTAAGCTGATTTATTGCTCATACCTATACATAAGAATCTACTCCACTAATGGTCAAACTGGCATTAAGAGTTAACAGAATTCAAGAGAGGTTGGATTTAGACTGCTTATGGGAACGTAATGACTCTAGGCTGATTCCTGTCTTTGCTCTGTTCACGGGCTCTGCCTGTTATTCTTCTACACTACTGGTCCAAACTCCCTCAATGGGCTTTCATGCCTTGGGGAATTTTCTCACTTCTAGTTCAGCACCTTAACCACTATAATACATTTTGCAGGCTCTGTCATAATAATTTATGAAGGTGATTTTTTAAAGTTAATCACTAGTTTTATATTAGTAGAATGGTACAGGTTTCATTTTTCTTCGTTCATTGACACCTGAAATAAACATATTTGTTTTTATGTACATAGAGGATGAGAGATACGTCCTTAATCATTATTTTTTTTTGCTTCCTTTCCCTGGGTTGAAAGAAAAGACAAGAAAAGTAGGTTCTAAGATACATACAATGCAAACATTTAATCTACCCCTCAGTCACGTGGGATTGGATTGGAGCCATGTAGGAGAAGTGAAATAATTAGGACAACGAATGCCCTTAAGGCCAGTCACACGGAAGGGAAGCAGCGGGGGGGGGGGGAGCAAACTGTTATGCAACTTCATAATTATGAAAAAATATTGAACCAATCTCTCAAATTCTGTGGGCACTATGAGGACAGAATTATGAATCTTCTCTCATAGACAGACCTACCCCTTCTGATTTTCACAGCCAAAATGCGCATTGAATTTTCGTGCTTCTTTATCGATGGGATCAAAAGCAAACTGGGATCTTGCTGGAAGCTGCTTTTGATACCGTTAAAAACCCAGAGAGCTTTTGGAAGAAACCCGCTAGATTACCTAGGTCTCCTTGAGCCTGTATGTTTCCGATCATTGTTTGATTCTGATTTTCTGGATCAGCTCCGGGCTTCCAGCAATTTTTAAAAATTATTATTATTCATTCAATTCACATGGCTGCCCAACTCAAGCATAGGACTCTGCGCAGCTAGTTGAGTACAAAAAAAAATTCTCTGACAGCTGCTTGCAATTCCCATCTGACGCTGTCTTCCCGTTGTTCTCTCTGGCTGTCTTAAAAAGCCACAGCAGTGTTGTCAGATCTCACGGTTGTTTGGTTGTTGTTTTTTTTAAGGAAAATAAACAATAGGAAAGTATTCATGCAGTGCCCCGAAGAACTGCATTTGGTGTTTGGTGATTGCTCCTCCTGGGCGTTATAGCGCATGAAACAAAGACAAATTAGCCAAGGGCAAGCTCATATTTTGATTAATCTCTTGGGCTTAACTCAGATATCTTCTCTGTTGGGGTGTGGGGTGGAGACGAGGCCTCTAACCAAAAGCCACCAAGTTACAAGCTAGAGAAACTGGTGGCGGGGCAAAAACAAACCTCTCCTTTTACTGGTAATTTCTTCCAATAAAATGGAAATGTGTGTACATGTGTGTGTGTATGTATATGTGCATTTGTGTTTGTACTACAGAAAATTTTCAGGCTAATGACTCCATGGCTCCAGTAATACCTGCAACTCCAGAGCGGGACCCATCCTGTGAAAATACCTCCTCTTGGATAGCTTGTATTGCCAATTCAACTTGAGTCATTAGACAGCATTTGGAGAGGAAAGGCAAAAGAAAAGTACTAATGCTGTACCTATTTGCCTGTAATAATTGCCACTTGAAATGTGTAGAACATCATTCTGAGCAGGTGTGCCTAGACTGTTAATTATTTATATCAGGAGGAGGTAACACATTGCACGTTGCTCACTGACATCCTCTTTTCTAGTTTTTAGGTCCACCTAATCTAAACCATTTAATTGAATTTGATTAAATGAAAAGCTGGTATGGTGCAATGCAGGCCCGTGGCTCAGGCTTCCCTGGACTTGGCATCTTTTAGAACAATGGTCTTCAGAATTCTCCATCTAGAATGGCCATTGCTAAGAATTCTGGAGCTGAAGTCCACGCTTCTGCAGAAGGGCCTTCAAATGTGTTACAGACCATAATTGAGCCCAAGAATTCTGTTGCTAAGCGAGACATTTAAGTGAGTTCTGTCCCGTTTTACGACTTTTCTTGTCACAGTTGTTAACTGAATCACTGCAGTTGTTCAGTAAATAACCCAGTTGTTAAGTGAATCTGGCTTCCCCATTGCTTGCGAGAAGGTTAGAACCCTAGGTGGCGCAGTGGTTAGAGTGTTGAACTGCAGGCCACTTCTGCTGATTCAATCTAGCGGTTCAAATC
>JANHFL010008353.1:103567-119898 GCA_032468155.1 Oxyrhabdium leporinum
TGTAAGAGTATTGCTTATAAGTTGTAAACCGCCCCGAGTCTTCGGAATGGGGCGGTATATAAATGTAAAAATAAATTAAAAAAAGGTTGCAAAAGATCTTCACATGATCTGGGGACATTTATGCAACCGTCATAAAGATGAACCTGTTGCCAAGCATCCAAAGTTTAGTCACATGATCATGAGGATACTGCAGTGGTCATAAGTGTGAGAATGGTAAATCACTTTTTTTCAGCGACATTGTAACTTTGAACAGTCACTAAATGAACTGTCATAAGTCATGGACTGTCTGTACTTCTCAGTGGAGGCTGTTCAGACATTCAGTCAATCAAGCTAATGTCCCAAAGGTGCTTTTTTCAAGAGGCAACTGGACTTTCTGGTTTTTCTTTGAAGACGTTTCGTTTCTCATCCAAGAAACTTCTTCAGCTCTGACTGGGAGTATAAATCCTTCCGTTCCCCACCATCCAGTCATAGCTGAAGAAGCTCCTTGGTGACAAGCACCTTTGGGACAACCATGATTTGGATGACTGAGAATCTCTATAGACAATAATGTTATTGCTTCTACCATATTTTTACTGCCCTTTCAGTAAGTAAGATATTATTGCCTAACATGTCATAATTAGCTATTTATTGTAAAAATATTGAATGATTACTGTAAGAATGATTGTAATACAACTTTTAAAGTTATATTCATTTTCACTTTGGGCATTTCCAACTGCTATGGGCAGCTGTCTTGGAGAACTCAAAGTTGAAAGAGGTCAAATGAACATATTATACAGACATTAGGTGCTATAGGAACCCAGATACCTTCTTTTCACCCTTCTCTTGGTCTATGATTAACTAATTTGTTTCCTTATTCAAGCCCTAAAACCAAGCAAAGTTTTATTAATCTGGGAACAGATAGTCTCTTTAGCTCTCGTCCTAATGCTCTACTGAGAAGTGGGAGGAGAAAGGCTATCCAGTTCAGAACATGGGAGGGACCACTGTACTCAGTGACCTTCATTTACATAACTGGAAGGCAATATATTAACAGACCATCACCAAGCAAAGATTTTCCCCAAAATTAAACATGAAAATTGTCCCTAGTTATCATGACAGCTGGAATGGAGCCTAGAGATTATCTAATCCAACTTTACTTAATGAGGTTCCATGTACAATACAGTTTGTACAGAAGTTAATCCTTGAACAGAAAACAATACTGAGTTTGTTCTAACTTGAACTTTCTAATGGACTACAAGAAGGATTCAAGCTGTTCACGCTAAAATATTTCCAGAAGATCAACATAACATTGGAAGAAGTTTATGCAGATAATTATTTCAAATTTCAACTGGAGTTTTCCTTTCGTCCATTCCCATTTTGGTAAGCAATGTATTCTTGCTACCAACCCTATACGTTGGGGAGCCTATCTTGTGACTTATGAAAGAAATTTTTCAGGTAGTTCTAATTGTCATATGAGATTTTTAAAAAGCTCAGAAAGTTGTAGTAAAACCCATGTATTAGAAGAGAACAACACTAAGACACCACTGTTCGTGCTGGAACAGAGAATAGGCAACCAACTTAAACACTTTCATCTGCCATCTGCCCCTCCATTTCTTTTTCTTTCTTTTTTGTATATGTTTTATTTGTAATTTTCCTTTAAAAACCAACATTTTTTGTGGACAGTGTAATGACTGGGTTAATATATTTTTCACACAATGTTAACAGTAATAATATAGTTACATGTAGAGTTTTTATCTTCCAGCTTCTAATTATAATATATTATTTTATGTATCAATATATATTATACTATTTTCCCAATTTGTACATATTTCTTTATTTTCCCATTTGTTGGGGGTTTTCTATATTCACCTCCATTTCTGAGCAGTGCATTGGCAGATTTAGGAATTCCCTATATACTAGAAAGCAGTTCATTTTACTGCTATTACAGCTACTGTGGTAGCGTGGAATTAGGTAAGGTAGTCCTGGTCTTATAACAGTTCATTTAGTGACCGTTGGAAGTTTCAACCAATTGAAAAAAGTAACTTGTGACCAATTTTCACACTTACGACCGTTAGATCATGGTCACATGATCAAAATCCAGACGCTTGGGAACTGACTCATATTTATGACAGTTGCAATGATCACCTTTGGCAACTTTCTGACAAGCAACGTCAACCAGGAAGCCAAATTAACATCCGTGTTAATAACTTAACCACTGCAATGATTCATTTAACAATGTGGCAAGAAAGGTCTTAAAATGGGTCAAAATTCACTTAACAACTGTCTTGCTTAGCGTCAGAAATTTTGGGCTCAATTGTGGTTGTAAGTCGAGGATTACCTCTATATATCAGTTGTAGATCGATGGTGGGTAGCTTATGGAAAAATCTGCTCTACACAAGAACAATCATACTACAGTATTTCTTGTATGCCACTGGCAGAAATGCCCTCTCTCCAGGATAGGCACAGCTGCAACTCCTGGCTGCTTCTTCTCTCAAAGTTGGGATCTTCTCTTTAATCACATCCTGCTAGCCTCCCACTTCCAAAACAGTGTTTATTTGCCTGGTCAGTTTTCAGATGTTTCTGTGTGTGCCTTTGAGTCGTTGCTGACTCCTGGACACTGCCTGGATCACTCCCTGAAATTTTCTTGGCAAGACTTCAGAAGTGGCTTGCCATGGCTTCCTTCTTCCTAGGGCTGATAGAGAGGGACTGGCCCAAGGTTACCGAGCTGGCTTTGTGCCTCTTTGTTGGTCTCCTTGTTTCCAACCTAGTGCCTTAACCACTACTCCAAACTAGCTCTTGATTATAAAGAGGGTTTATCTTAAGTAAAATACTAGCTTTGAAGTCAAGCTCTAAATTCATTGGATGGAAAGGTTACCGGCAATGTTACACAACAATTTGGTACAGTAATTATGGATTTAACATTTATTGATGATGTGGCCATCCTAGTCGTCAATCGGGAAGATCTACAAGAAATGATTAGTTGTATCACAATTAAAGCTGACAAAATTGGCTTCTGGGTAATTCCCATTAAAACCAAGTATCATCTGACACCATCTGACTTTCCAATGACGCAACAAAAATAGGAAACTAAATAACTGGACAAGTGATTATTTTTACATACCTCAAAATTGAAGTAAGAAGAACTAGTGTAGGTCACAAGAAGTGACATCTTGCTTGAAGTGAGCATCCAATGTCCTTTTCTCTTTCTGGAAACAAAAAGATATGACATAGCATTATTGTAGTCTGAGTAAACCATGCAACAGAATCAACTAGTTTTTCTTTATGGCTATGAGACCAGGCTGAGCAGACTGAAGACCATAAAAAACTATATGTTTTTGATCACTGATACAAAAATTTAAATAATCCAAAAATGAAGATGTCTGCAGAAAATGTAACATATTAGTAATCTCAGACTTAATAAAAATCAGATAATGGAAATAGTTTGACCAAGTGTTGGGAATATTGACAACTGACTATCCAAGCTGACATTCATCAGTTTCAATAAATCCAGACAGAAACAATCCTATGATGGGGTTTAGTATAATGAAAACACTCAGTCTATCATGGCTCAGGGCTCAGACTCAGATTCTAAGGAAGCTGCTCCAGCTGAACCAATGGGATGTCAGCCTTATGAGATACCAAGCCAGGAATCACCTGAGGCTGATCAAACACAGGGACCATCAGAACAACTAGTGTAGTCACATAAGGTCTCTAAGCCCTCAGACTCAGTGTGTAGTGTGGAGAGCAGGGCAAAGATGCTCAGTGAGACTCCTTGCCAAGGAAGGGAGTAACTCTCTTAATTAAATACATGTTTGTCTGTTGGAAGCAGGTGTCTGATTCCCTGTTCCGGTGCATTATTCCTTGTGAAACACTGACCTTGGACTGGCTGATAAACCTGACTTGGACTGGATTTTGGAACTTTGGACTGGATTTTGACTACTTTTCTGCATGTTCCTATTGAAAGCAAAATTACCCAGGCAAACTTTCTTCCCAAGAGACTCTGTTGATGTACATTTTCCCCCATGTCTATTATTATCTGCTCAGCCTTGAAAAATTGTGATTCTTACTTAGCAGCTGAATGTGTGTGAGTTTGAAATCTGAAAGAGGCACATTTAAAAGAAGCAGAAGGTATTGTATTGAAGCCCCTAAACTTCAGTAGGAAAGAATAGAGTAGAAACTGGCATGTCCATTTAGCTACAATTATTTAAGAACACCTACAGTAAAAACAAGTTATAAAATAAATTAATGAAATCCTTATACGGTGAGATTCTATAACCAAATGTTGGGTGTAGTGCCAATAAGCAAAATAAACTTACATGGGTATTATCTGATTTACAGAATAATTTTTGCTACAATCAATAAATGCAAATTGATTTTCTATAGATTCTATAGATGATAAGAGGTCATCAGGGTAACAATATCCATATCAATCCTTGGTCTTTTAGTATATATAACCTTTGCAAGCATATTCAAAATATTTATCAGTAATCTATTCCATAATCATAGCTAGTGCTCATGCATAGCTAGTGCTCCAGAATATTATCAAAGAGAGAAAAATAGGGACAGTTTAAGCTATGAATCAAGAAATCTAGTGCCAGAACTATCTTTAACGGAATATAAATTATTCCAGCTAGCAGTGTTTAGGCCTTCTCTGCCATTGCACCTGCCCTCTGGAACATCCTGCCTCTGATGTGAGATTAGCTCCAACCCTCCTGACCTTTCATGAGGGCCTAAAGACCTGGTTCTGCCAGTTAGCCTGGGGCCCAAGTGGGAGACCATCACAGTGGAGGTGGTTGATAGATTAACACCCTGCCCCTGCCCTCCCCATCTGTAATTGGATCATAGTATTTGCGGGTGTTAATTTAATTCTGTTTTTAATACGTATGTGTATAACTATGAGTGTGTGTGTGTGTGTGTGTGTGTGTTATCATTTTAGCCAGTCTACCCACTGCAGGAAGAACACCTCTTCTGCATGTTTCTAACCAATACAGTCCTGAGCTTCCTTTTGCCAATTTGGCCCACAATACTTGCTGATCTCATCGATCCATCTTGTTTTAGGTCTCTTTCGTGGATGCTTTTTATCAAGTGGGATCCATTCAATGGCTGCCTTGGTCCACCTGCCACCAGTTCTTCTTGCTATGTGACCAGCCCATTTCCATTTCAATTCTTTCACTCTCTTGATGATACCGTATACTTTTTGTTTGTTCTCTAATCCATGTGCATTTTTATCTTGTCTTGTAATGCCGTGTGTGTGTGTATGTGTGTGTTTACCTTGATGGTAAGATGGGCGGCCAATAAATTTTATAAATAAATAAATTGAGGAATGATGAAGGAATGATGAACTTTTAAGGGAGTGTTTAGGAAAAGATCACTCATTCATGGGAAAGAAGGAAGCACGAGAAAGAAACTAAAACAAAGTTGCCTTGATTTTGTTTGGTATAAGAAATTGTGTAGGGTTTCCTGCTTCGGCGTTGGGTTGGACTAGATGACCTACAAGGTCCCTTCCGACTCTATTAATCTAATCTAAACATTGTCAAGAAGTGGCAAGAAAATACTCGGACAGGTTTTCAAGACTGTTATTCTATATTATAGCAACCAAGGGTGTTGCTGGAATTTCTGCTGTGACTATTTCTTGATTTTGACTTTCTCAAAAGCTGGCACTCTGTATCTTCAGGAAGCAACTGCATGTCATCGTGAAGATACAATTTTAATTAATTTGAATAGCTGCAATGCAATGATGCTCTGGGGTATAATGGAAAATTCATCCTGGATCCTCAAGATACATAACCCTGATTACAGTAGTGCTGATTCCATCACATCCCTCCCCAAACAATACATTATCTCAAGTCTGAACGTTTGCTTATTAAAAATGCAGTAATGAACCCAAAGCTGTCATTTTCTGTAGTAGACATACTCATTTTCTCTATGCCAGCCTCCCTTAACTTTTAGATTTATGACATGTTGGACCATTTCTAATAATTTTCACACTTAATAGGCATCCTAACTAGGAATATATGGCGTTGCACACATAATTCTGAGGATCATTCGAATATGTGGATGCTTGTGGTTTTCATCAAAATTACTTTGCAGTATATGTAGAAGCGGCAATGGAGAATTTTTCTCCGGCTGCAAATATTTTACACATCTTCAGCATTTTGCTTAAAATAACCTCATCCCTTGAGAAAAACAAATGCTAATTCTATGAGTGCAGGCTATTTTGGATACCTAGTAGACAATTCAGATTTATGATACCACCGCATCCAAGAATGTGCCTCCATCTTTCAATTAGCATAGTTTTCAAATTCTTTTTTAAAAGAAATTCCTTAGGGTTTTTTTTTTACAGGGCAATGCTATATTAAATAATGTCTTTTCAAAAGACTGGAGAGTAAAAATTAACAGAGAGGAAAGAATAGAGAGAAATGTCTCCCATGATGATGATGATGATGTTATCCGTTCAATCGTGTCCAACTCCTAGCAATTCTATGGCCCACACCTTCTGGTCTCTCCACACCTTCTGATTTTGCACTGCTTCTTTTGAGTTTTTGTATGCTCTGGCTGGGTCAGCTTTGATGGTGTCTGGCCACCATGTTCTTTGGTGGCCTAGTTTCCTTTTACTGCTAACTCATCTCAACACAATTGCTTTCTCCAGCGAACGCATGACATGGCCAAAATAAGTGAGGCACAGACAGGCACAGATCTGTCTGAAATTATGAGCTCTAGTACCTGCTTGTTGGCTTATTTGCTGTACAAGGATCCACATGAGTACTTCTATCCCACACATGAAAATGTAACATGCACAGTCTGAGCATTTAGGATACAGGTAGCCCTCAATTTATTTCTGGATTTTGGCAAAACTGCCCCATAGAGAACAATTGGTTTGTTTGTTTATTATCAAATGCATTTCCCACCCATCTCATTTCAAAGCGACTCTGGGTGGCATACAACATAAAACATTAAAATCGTCAAATATAAATATAACCAGTGAAATCATAATGCAAACAGAATAAAACCATTGACATAAAATGGAGAAAGAAGGAAGCAGCCAGATGCATTGGAAGAGGGGTAGTGTTAGCTCTTATTTAATCAACCAACTCCAGTTTAAAGCTCTCCCATGGGAATCCCAAGCTAGCTGGCAGAGGCAGGTCTTATGGATCTGAACGAAACTCAGAAGGATGGGAGAAGATCTCCCATCCCTTTGAGATGGGAGAAAGATATATGATAAGATATGCCAAAGGGCAGGAGCCATGGCAGAGAAAGCTCTTCTCCTGGATCCTGCGGGCTGAAATTCCTTGACTGGTTTGTTTAATGACTGCAGCTTTCACTTAATGACTATTGCCAAAAAAGTTGCATAATTGGGTTGGACATATGGGTGACTTTTTTTATGACCGTCATGACTTATGACAGTAATGGGCAGGCTTCATTACTGTTATAAGTCAAGAACTGCTTTTACAGCACTACTGACTAGGATATATAACGAAATCAGATAAATCAAATACTGTAGATAAATGCAATAATATTGAAAATGAGACATCAAATGGCACAAGGGAGGAAAAATGCCAACAATGATTTATATTTAATGAACAAAGAGAAATTGTAGCAGAGAACTTAAAAATACTGTATAGCATCACTTCTTGTCTTGCTTCGCATTGTGTAAGCACAGCAGTCTTAATGTTTCTTTGAAAAAATACAATCCTTCTGGGAAGAAAAAAATAATCTTTTAATTCCAAGAAATGCAGAAAATAGTTACTACCTTTCATGAGTAATTTCAATTGCCCTGACTGCTTTTTTAATATTGCAGAACCAAACACTGGTGTAAAAGAGACTGGAATTTCTGGTCAGCGAAGTTTACAAATATTATTAAATGGAACAGTATATTGGAGGTTTCTCATATTATTTTATTATCTGATCTAGATTTCTGAGCATCTGTCTCTTCCTCTCACTCCCTATCAATCATCCTTAACTTATAAGATCTAGCAAAATGAAAATTGTGGAGTTTAGTTACCAAATTCGCTCTGGCCTAAACTTTTGTTTTTAACAGTGGCCAGTCTAATAAAGCTATTGCTGAAAGGAAAAACATCCTTCAGATACTTGTGCCTGCCATCTTTATTCCCAGCATCCATTTCTTGGAACAATAATAAGTGTGATTATCTGCAGCATAGCTAGCTTCATTATAAAAGAAAAAGAAAAGAATAGAGAGTCCTTCAGCCAGCTGGGCTCCACACCTGTGCCCCCTACTCTGGCTTTAGCAGCGGTATTGAACATTTGCCTTACAAATAAATATATAACAATATAGATAGCCAATCTGTTGTAGTGGTGAAGGCAAGAGGCTGAAAACTGGAATGAATTCCAGTCCCACTTTGGGCACAAAGCCAGCTGGGTGACCTTGGGCCTGTCACTTTCTGTCAGCCTTAGGAAGGAGGCAATTGCAAACCACTTTGGAAAAACTTTGCCTAGAATACTTCTGGGACTTGCCTGAGATCTGGTGGAACTATTCTCCCAGATTAGGAATCACACCTCTAAGTACTCCTACCACCACTAGGACATTTTGTCCTTTGCTTTCCACATCCTCTCCAGTTCCTCCTTCAGGCTCTGATCTCCAAATTCTCATACTCCTTCTTTCTGACGTTGCTGCCACTTGGCACTGCTACTGTTCTGTATGTCACCACTGCATTGGATTATATATCATATCATACCATATCTATCATAGCTATCATATCTATCATATAATAATATCATATGATACACCACATCGCATCACATATTACTTTACAATGATTATACAATTATACATTCCAAAATGCATGCACATTAAAACTGCAAATGTCTGTGCGATCAGTTGCATTGTTTGTAAAATTGTCAAATTTTACAAGACATTAGTTTCCACTACTCCTCTATCTTCTGTTATAATACAGGTAGTCCTTGACTTACAAGCACCATTAGGACCAGAATTTCAATCGCTAAGTTGTTAAGTGAGTTACATCCAATGTTGCAACCTTTTTTTGCCACACTTAAGCAAATCACTGCAGCGGTTAAATGAATCGGGTGATCATTAAATGAATCCACTCACTTTGCTTGTCGGAGGCTAGTTCGGAAGGTTGTAAAAGGTGATTTCCTGACCCCATGATACTGCAACTGCAACCATTTACATGCTAGTTGGGGAGCATCTAAATTTTGATCACGTGACTGCAGGGATACTGCAACAGTCGTAAGTGCAAGGACTTACAACCACCACCGAGCCCAAAATTTCTGTTGTTAAGTGAGGCATTTGTTAGATGAGTTTTGCCCGACTTTACGACCTTTCTTGCCACAGTTGTTAAGTGAATCACTGCAGTAGTTAATTTTAGGCACACAGTTGTTAAGTGAAACCTGGCTTCCCCATTGATCTTGTCAAAAGTTGGCAAAAGGGGAATCGCATGACTCCGGGACGCAGCAACGGCCATAAGTACGAACCATCTGAATTTTGATCACATGATCATGGGGAAACGCTACAAAGGTCGTGTGAAAAATGGCCATAAGTCACTTTTTTTTCAGTGCTGCTGTCACTTCGGTCGTTAAATGAACCGTTGTAAGTCGAGGACTGCCTGTAATTTTTTTTTTACAGTGCTGTGTTTTAACTTTGAATGGTTACAAAATCAGTGGTTGCAAGTCAAGGTCCACCTGTGATAGCCACTTAACTAAATTCACCTAGAGAAAGATCTAGATATGCCTAAGAGTTAATTTGCCTGTTTGGCGCTTTCGTTTTCAGCTTCCAGAATTGCAGTTTAATATCAATTACACAATATCAGTGGTTGTATGGCATTTAACAGATTCTTTTTTTCTCGAAGGACTTAATTTACTAACAATGAAGTTATCCTCTAGCTCTCCTTGACGGATATCATCTCGCCACACAGCCATTCTGTCCAGTCTACGATCATCCGCTCGATTAATCCAGGAAGAACCTTTCGTTATTTTCAACTGATTTCACTAGGTAATACAATTCAGCCTTGAGGTTAAATATCACAAAAAAAAGAAATAAAAGCACACACCCAGAAGGAAAACTTATTTGAACGTTAAACATGTAGGAGAGAGGCTGAGTAGGGATGTCCTTCTCTCGGTCACCATGCCTTAATCAGCTCCCGAATGGACTGCTGTAATGCACTCCACACGGGACGGCCTTTGAAGAATATCTGGAAACTTCAGCTGCAGCAGTATGAGCGATTATATAGGTGAACGGCCGTGGAGTGGCACATTTCACACCTCTGCTCCACAAATTGTATTAGTTACCGGTTTGTTTCCAGTGCAGGTGCTAACCTGTAAAGCCTTATATGACATGGGGCCAGGTTATCTAAGGGACTGCCTCTCTCCAATTATATCCACCTATCCCATCATCAGCTCTGGTAGAAGGGGCATCCCTTCGGGCAAGAAAGTTTGTTTGGTGGATCCAGAAAAAGAGCTTTTTCAAAATTTGGATTGGGTTGAGGATCCTAAGGAAGTACAGGTAGTTCTCGACTTGCAACGGGTCATTGAGTGACCATTCGAAGCAACAAGGGCACTGAAAAATGTGATTTATGACCATTTTTCACAATTACGACCTTTGTAGCATCCCCACGATCACGGGATCAAAATTCAGATGCTTGGCCACTATCTTTGATCGTTGCTGTGTCCCGAGGTCATGCGATCCCTTTTTGCGGCCTTCTGACAAGCAAAGTCAGTGGGGAAGACAGATTCATTTAACAAACGGGTTACTAACTTATCAACTTCAATGATTCACATAACAACCATGGCAAGAAAGGCCATAACACGGGCAAAATTCACTCAACAAATAACTTAACAACAGAGGTTTGGGGTTAAATGGTGGTCGTAAGTCGAGGACTACCTGTATGGAACACATTTAGTTGTTTAAGAATCATAGTATCAAATAGCTAGTCCAACCTTCTGACCCGGATAGGAGTCTTTATACCATCCCAGATAAATGGTTCCATCTTTTCTTGAAAACCTCCAGTTATGGAGCACCCACAACTTCAAGAGGCCAGTTGTTCTGTTGAGTGATCATTGTCAGCGTCAGAAAATTCCTCCTCATTTCCAGTTGGATCTCCCTCTGATGAACTTCTACCTATTGCTTCTTGTCCTGCCCTCAGGTGCTATGGAGAATAAATCAACTCCTCTTCCTTATGACACGCCTTCAAGTATTGGAAGACTGCTATCATGTCTCCTTACGCCTTTTTTTTGTTAGACTAAACATACGTAATTCCCTTAGCCTTTCATCATATAATTTAGCCTCCGGACATCTTATCATTTTTATTGCTTTTCTCTGCATACTTCTTCTATAGCCTCAGCATCTTTTTGTAACTTGGAGATCACAACTGGACACAGTATTCCAAATTTGGCCTCACTAGTGCAAAACAGAGTAGTACTATCACCTCCTGTGATCTTCATGCTGCCCCTGTTGATGCAACTTAGGGCTGGATTGGCTTTTTTGACAGCTGCAACACACTGCTGACTCACACTTAAGCAGTGGTCCACTAGGACACTTAGTTCCTTCTACTACTGTTGTGCTAGGAACTGCCTATTGTGATCTAACGTGTCTGGTTTTTCCTGCCTAAGTGCATGCTTACTTTTCTAACCACTGAAATGCATCTTGTTAGAAAAGCTAAGATGCCTGCTGCTCCTCCAACTTTCCTCTCACTACATTCTATACCAGTGTTCATTTTTCTCTATTGAAATCTACAATCTAATAAATCAGATTATTTAGGAAAAAAACAAAAATACTAAAATAAGTATTCAATTTAGTGTTGTTCACTATCTTGAGTGAAAAGAACAATCCATGAGAACAATGCAACTACTAAACCATATCGTGACATGCATTGGGAAATTCCAACAGCTAGAAATTACTCTTGAGAAACCACTAATAATAAGATGTTCTATTATAAAGTCTTACAGAAATTAATTAATTGAAATACCATAATAGGGTGTTATAGTAGTTCATTTGAGGCAATGAGACGATACTGTGAGGTGCAACCAGCTTTGCAAAGAAACTTGGGAAGACAAGGTTGCTTTCCGAATGTTGAAACTCTATGTGAATCAGGAAGTTTAAAAAATACAATCCTAAAATGACTTTATTAGCTAATGGTTATCTGAAAGTGAGAGAATTTTAAAGATAATGTAGGTACAAAGATAATAAGAAAGAAGTCCCAGATCTATTAACTTCAGATAATAAGCTTTGAAAGACAGAAATGTAATAGTTTGGGAAATAGTATCTCCTATCACTTCTTTATGATTACCTGTCAAAGATGAATTATTAAATAAATAGCAAAGTGAGAAGACTAACCAGCCAGAGTCCACAGCGGCATTTCCTTCTGCAAAAGCAACATTTCATGCCTTCTTGCCTTTCTGTCTCAGATTAATAGTAGGTGAAAAATCCTTGGCATAGTAGTGATTTGGACATTAACGTATATTCCATGTTTTAGATAATTTTTGATGCTACCTAGCCATCTTCAAGTTCTGGGATTACAACATTCTGCCTAGCACAGGAAAGATGCCAGCTTGGGGATGATTTCATCCTCTGACATATAGGTAGTCCTCAACTTTCAACAGTTCATTTAGTGACCATTTGAAGTTACACTGGCACTAAAAAAAGGCGACTTATGACCATTTTTCACACTTATGACTTTTGCAGCACCCCCATGCTCACGTGATCAAAATTCAGACACTTGACAACTAACTCATATATATGATGGTTGCAATGTCCTGGGGTCATGTGATCACCTTTCACAACCTTCTGACAAGCAATGGGGAAGCCAGATTCACTTAACAACCATGGCAAGGAAGATCGTAAAATGGGGCAAAACTCACTTAACAACTGTCTCACATAGCAACATAAATTTTGGACTTCATTGTGATTGTAAGTCGAGGACCTACCTGTATTGGAATCTGATAGCAAATGTTGTGTTTTGGAGGAGATACTTATGTCCTCAGAGATTAATTAACCAATAAACTATTTAAATAATCGAAGACTCCAAGAGGCACAGATCCAAGGATGTTTATGGTGTATTTCAAAAATCAACAGATGTAAAACAA
Organism: Oxyrhabdium leporinum; assembly: GCA_032468155.1. Taxonomy (NCBI): domain Eukaryota; kingdom Metazoa; phylum Chordata; class Lepidosauria; order Squamata; family Cyclocoridae; genus Oxyrhabdium; species Oxyrhabdium leporinum. The sequence goes on from JANHFL010008353.1 coordinate 116,600, forward strand.
CTGTTCGGTTGAAATAGTTTTCACTGAGCTCTGACAAACCATCTGTTTGAGTTTCAAATAATCCCCCAAGTACTTTATGCCATCACACATTTCTCTTGTTTTTTTCCTCTACATGTGCAATTCCCAAATGTGCTCAGGGCTTCCCTTAAACATGAACTGGGAGGTGGAGGAATGCAACAGATGGCCTCCCAAAGGTAGGCAGAGTTCTTTAGTAGGCCAACACTGTTTTTCAGCCTTCATTTTCCAACTGTTAGCAGTATAACCTGCACCAGATGTCTGTTGTAATACTTGTGTGAAAGTATACTTTAAGACATTTTAAAAAAAAAAATAGAGATACTTCTCAATATTGCTTCCATGGCCTCATATATATATATATATATATTAAAAAAAACACATGGATACTGAAAGTGACAACCAAAATGAATAAACAGCTAGAGCAATTTCTCTGTGAAGAAACTGGATTTTCTTCTTTTTCTTGATTTCATGTACCTTTTCCCCAGATAAAATATGAGAAAATGTTACTTGTCCCAGATTACTTATGAAAGAACTCCGTAGTCCCAGCCTCAATATAAAGTTTTGAAAGACAGTATTGCTTATTTCTCTTTTTTTAGTAAACAATTTTTTCTACTATATTTCACTTTTATTAATCTCAAAAGGATTTTTCTTTTCCTAATTCTAAAGTACCTCTGCACGGCAGCTTTGTACCAGTTTAAATCAGTTCGTAATATCTGTCAGCGGGTTTGATGGTGGGTTTTTTTTTAATCCCCAGATTCATGTTTTGTTTATCTGAAATTGTTTCAATAAATGCATGTTTCAATTAACACCCCCCCTCCCCCCGGATGTTTTAAAATTGAAACACTGTGGAGCTTGTAGAGGGCCTATTTTCTCATTCATAGAAAATTTTCCCTTACGCTGACCCTGGGCCTCAGAGCACCCAATATTCTTTCTCCATCCCCTCCAGCACCCTTTTTCTGTGGGGGTGTTCAAAATGTATTTTCCTTCCACTCCGGCCATCATAGCAACATGCAATGAAATGTTATGTTACTGGAGAAAATGCCAGTATATGTTGGTATGCAATCATTGCAACAGCATAGCTCGTAAGAACCTTTTAAATATTATACAGAAGTAATGGTGTAATTGCAGCCAGGAGGCTCCTGCTTACTGTTACCTATTCTTTGTCAAATTGCTAAATATGCAATATACTCTGAACACATCGATGGGGGTACCAAAGGTGCTTTTTCAACAGGCAACTTTTCCTTGAAGATGTTTTGCTTCTCATCCAAAACGCTTCTTCAGTTGCTTCTTGAAAAGGCACTTTTGGGACAATCATGACCTGGATGACTGAGAATCTCCATAGACATGGATGGGGGGAGGGATTAGGAAGTTAGCCTGCATTAGTGGAAATGGAGGGGTGAGTTGTTACTTCAACACTAACATCCACTGAGAGTAGATATGGATTGAAAGACTTTATTAAAGATATTAACTTAATGGTCAGCTGGAGAAAGCACTGAGTGGTCATGATATGTATTTTCCGGGAGCAAAAAAATGACACCAGATTAGCTTCAAATTGCTTTGTGAGGGATTGGAAAATGAATTAGGCAATGTGAAAGTACCTAGCAATTGCTTCAGAGCCTTTGATATTACGACTTTATTGTCAAGTTTTTTCAAAGTTCATGTTTATGTCTACACATATATTAATTTTAGCGATGTGCTTGTTAAAACACACAGGTCTATAGCTTCCTACTTCCGTGGACAAGTAACCAAATACTGTAGCGCCAAACATTTACTATTTAATTTTCCGATTTTCTGATTAATTTTAATTATACTAAGTATTTTTGTTTTGTAAACTGCAACTTTGAAACTCTTAATTTTTACTACAACTAATATCTGATTAATTAGTTAGCAATTTTCAAACTTGGTGGAATACATGATTACCTATAAGTAAGTTGTACTGTGTTCAACTTGTTTGCATCTATATTTGTAATAAGATATTAACCTTCCTCTCCTACCAACACTACATGATTAGTGCTGGTCTGAGGGCTAAATCCCCCAAAATGCAGCATACACAAATATGTGCATGTTGTGTACACATGCAACCCCCCCCCGAGGCTTTCAATATTCTTCACAATAAGTACAGTTACATTTTAACCTTTGTGTCTAAATTTACATGACTTTATTTATATTTCATTTATTAAATGTATGTGCCACTCATCTCACTACTGACACAACTCTGCATTTCATAACTATAATCGTTCTATAATCTAACCTGTGTAGACATCAAAACCATAAATCACATGTTCATTTTTCCCCATTTTTACACAAAAATACATACAGTAAGAGGTTTCCAATATATGTAGATAACATTTTTTCTCTAATCAAAGAAGTTAGTTTGTCTATGTCAACAAGATCTGTCAGTTTCACCAATCCATAGTGGGTAGTATTGATTCCAGATGTAGCTATAAATTGACTGGAGTCACGAGCACGTTAAATTTTGCAAGACTTAATGGTTATTTAATAAGGGGCAGGATGGGAAATTTTGTACGCCCTTAATTGGCATTGCAGCACTGGAGCAGTTGATACCATCATGTGGAGCAAGAAAAGAAATTAGCATCTTACATGAGAAGAATTCTATTAAAGGTTGTTTGCCCTAGATGTTTATGTGGTGGCTAGTTCGGATAAGGTCTGTTCAAACTGGATACCCAAGTTACTTAAGATACACCCTTAATGTATATGGTCTTTTGGCCTTGATCATATAAGCCATCTCTTCCTGAAAAAGACATTGTATGTGGATGGATGCCTGAGCAAGGTTTGTTTTATATTATGCAGCTTTCATCACTACTCAGCTCAAGCTGAATAACATACATTACATGCAATGGATCCAGCCAAAGATTTTAATTTTAATAGCACAATTTGCAATGTGAAGAAGTTATTCTTGCCTTAGGCAGCTGATGAGCAACGGGAAATGGGACTAATGAACCTCTGTCATAAAAGTAACCAGAAGTGATTTAGAACAGGGGTCACCAACTTTTCGGACCTCAGGGATCACTAAATTCATAACTTTAAATCCCACCGACCACTAATATGAATCCAGGGTGCTGCTCACTGACGCGCCTGGACTCCCAGTGGCGGGATGGGGTCCTTCAGGTACGTAGGTTGGCTGCCTGTTTCTGCAACCTTAAACACTCAAAGAGCCATCTGGACCCGTTTCCCACAGAAAACAAAACACCGCGATCTCTCATCTCTCTCTTTCTCTCAGTATCTCTCTCAGTATCTCTTTCTCTCTCTCTCTCTCTCTCTCT
>JANHFL010008353.1:119998-138331 GCA_032468155.1 Oxyrhabdium leporinum
ACATGTTATATATCCATTCATCCAGTAGATGGTGCTTTCAGCCAAAAATCAACATTAAAAATCCACTTTAAGGCTATACTGCCAATTATTATTTTCAGATTAGTTCAAACAAAGTGTCCAGTGTAATATCTCATATACATAGACAATCACATATCCAGCATTTCAAAATGCCTGTTCAAAGTCATGCCAATGAAATTTACATCCAAATGTTTCTATATTTTACAGCTTTAATTTACTTCCTGTTTGGGTATCAATTCTCTCTAAGTCTCTTGAGTCGCCGCTTAAAAACATTTCAGAGAGCCTCTCTTTTGGATAGATTATCTTTTAGGGTCAAGTCCTGAGCACAATTAAAAATCACCTCACCCAGCTCCGATCACTGTCCACTCTCAACGCTTCAGCACAATCTTAGTTTCTTCGGCTGTCACAGCTTCACAGCGGGCATTTTGGCCACCTCATATTTCTCTTCAGTGAAGAGGGAAAGAACCCTGGGTCCAGCAGGAGAGCCGCCGCTCTCCATGACCTGCAGGGTGCCCCTCCTTATCTGTTCCCCCTCCAGGGTGACTTCAGCCCTTTGAGGGGCTCTCTGACAAAGAAGAGTTGACATGGGGATGCGGAGCCCCGCTCCCCTGCATCGATCCCACCGCGATGTCAGACTGGAACTTGTTTTCTTTCTCTCTCTTTCTCTCCCTCACATCTCTCTCAGCTGGGCCAGCCAATGTCTTGGGGCAGAGAGGAAGTCGCATGTTTCCCAGTCGCGCAGCATCAACAAGGGCCATAAGAAATGCCTGAGAGACCCATCAAGAGATGAAGCTTTGCTCTGGAACATGTAGTGAGTCTCCATTCCCCACCCTTCCCTTCTCAGGCCAGGCGAGGAGTGACTGGTAGGGGAGGGTGAGCGGGGGGACCAGCCAGTGGTGGGTTCAGCTGACAGGAAGCCACAGCAGGGGGACGAAAGAGCCATGGGTTGCCGACATCCATTGTGTTGGCCCACCTGCACTGCCATCCCCACCCCCTTTGCCACAACAGCACCATTACCTCATTTTAGCCGGTGAGGGCTGCGCTACTCCTTGTACGTTGCAACACCTGCAAAGTTGCAAGTTGCACGTACCTCCCTCTATGGCGGAGATTTTCAGCCAGCTCCACCACAAGCTGCCTGGCTGGTCCCATATTCCAGAGCTCTAATCACAGGACTGGCCCATTGGTCATCCCGGAGCAGCTCCTCCACCCGGTGCGCTGCAAACCACCAAAATTTTCTCGGTCACCACTTGGTGGCAGCCAGTTGTCCTGGACGAGAACTGGGGAATTAAACAAATAGTCATCTCTCTTACATTGCAAATGCTAGGATTTTAAAATGCTAAAATATAGTTAGACTGTATCCATTATTAAGAGACATAAAATATGGAGAAGATTAATATATACTGTAGCTATGCAACTTAAGAATGTATGCTTAAATAATTATTCTCTGTAGCCTGATTCTTTGGATATTTATTCTGGAAAAATATCTTTTATAGTAAATACCATGAGGCTTATCACAATTTCACTGCTTCAATTTTCTTAAATTAGGGTTTGACAAAATTGTCCCCATGATCAATAAACAGTTCTCAAAGATTTTGCAAGAGGCAATCTTGAGTTTATCTCACAATAATTCCCTCTCTCTCTCCCTCCCTTGCTTCCATATAGCAAACAACTCACTTCTGACTACATTTGTTATTTCAATTTATATCTTTCCATTCTACCCATCAGGGATTCAACACAAATAACAATTAGAGCCATGGTGCAGTGATTAAAATGCAGTATTACAGGCTATTTCTACTGACTGCCAGCAGTTTGACAGTTTGAGTCTCACCGACTCAATGTTGACAGTCTTCCATCCTACCGAGATCGGTAAAATGAGGACCCAGATTATTGGGGGCAATATGCTGACTCTGTAAGCCACTTAGAGAGGGCTGCAAATCACTGTAAAGCAGTATATAAGTCTAAAAGCTATTGTTATAAGCCCAATAAAAATAACTAACAATATATTGATGATTTCTGATGAGGACATGGTCAGTTAGATATCCCTGAAGGATTAGGGACAGCATTATTGTCAAAGGGTGAATCCTGACCAGGGAAATCTCTCTTGAAAAAAGAGAGATTGTGAGACCACCCATATGTACTATACATACAGCTGCTCCTTGCCAGTAGACTGCAGGAATCAAGGTTTTTGCAGTCAACAGGTGAGCTGAATGAAAGGGAATCAAGAGATTCCAGCTAATCTCATAGTCATAATGTAGCCTATAGGGACATACACTTTGGTTGAGCCTCATTTCTTAATCCTTTTTGGAAGTACTTTTTCCTCCTTTTCAAAACTTAAAAACCTTTGGAACAGCAAGTTTTATGTCATTCACTGGATAAGTTTTCTTCAGTCTTTAGCGAAAGAAGTTTTAAGTGCTTCTTTAAGTACTTAAAGAACTTAGAATTTAAAGAGCTTTTGGTATTTAAGGAAACATTTTGTTTAAGGAGAATAAACACAAGGGTGATTGAAATGCTTTTTTGGGAAAGTTTTGGAAAGTTGCAATGATCCAGATGGATTTGAAGATTTCAAAATTAATTTCAAAAATCTTTCCTATGGGAAACAGCTGTTGTTTTGAATTCTGAAAAAATATATATGATATGATGGGTTTTTAAGGTTAGATACTACAGCGAATCAGACTAAATATTATAATTAAAGGGGAAGAAAACTTATATTTAACTTGCTAACACAGAATGGGGCAAAATATTTTAATATTGGATGCATTGAAGATTATTTGTGAAAAATGGGCTCAGAAGTTAATTTTAAGTATGTCTGCCATTATAGAAAGGCTGTGTGTAAATGATGTTATAGAAGAAGAACAGGTTCTTCTGGACAAGACTGGAAATTGATCTGAATGTGGATTTGAAAATGTCAGGCTACAAGAATGATTTGGAAAAAGATATACTGGATATACAAATCAATGATATCATAATAGTTAAAAAGGACATCAAAATAACTTGGATCACTCTCTTATATTAAATTTACAAAAGAGACCAATTTAAAGTTTTGAAGTACAGTATTTTGTGAGAAGGAACAAGGAAAAAGGAAAATAAATCAAGTTCTAGGACATTATTTGAACTAAAGACGAAGGCTGTTAAAAATAAAGGGAAGGACTATAAATTTGGTTTATTTGATCAGAGTTAAAATTGTTACTTTAAAATAACCCAGGACTGAATGTTGTGGCTTTAATTTTTTGTTTATAAATAAGAAATGAGATATGGGAAGAAAAGATCATTTGTTGTATTTTAAGAATAGATAAGTTGTTAAAAGTCTTGATACTTGTAACAAAGAGGAAATTGTTTCTTTATAGATCTCTTTTCTTTTTCTTTACTATATTCTTTGTTTTCTTCCTCTTCTATTTTTTCTTTTCTCTCTATTTTTCTTTTAGATTTTTGGTTATCTTAGCTTCTATTTTTTAATTGTAATGTTTAATAACATTTCTACAAAAAAATCTAACAATATATTGGCATTTTGCACCAAGTGGAGCTTCTGGATAACCTTCAAACTTAATTCCATCTAGATTACTGGATTACTCTTAGTGGTGAGCAGGCAGGAGTGTACATCCACAATGGATCAGTGTGTCATGTTAAAATTTCTAATAGAGAAATGCACACATGGACAATACTGCCTCTTATCTGTTGCCTTTACTGTTTTAAAATATTTTTGTGATTCTATCACAAGGAATAAATTCTGATGGAAGCTGCTCCTCACATCCATGGATCTGCAGCTACTCTTCCTACGGCAATTAGAATTCTGCATAAGAATGTAGTCACTTGAGTAAGCTGAGATTCAGCTGGCCACTTTACTGTTGACATTCTAATTTGTTGAGGAGTAAAATAGTTGTATTCTAGCTTCCCCATTGTTTAATATCTGTGTAAATTCAGTGGTATGTCTCCTAAACTAAAAGGAATTCCATACTCCTAAACTTAGTCACATCAACAGCAAGGAAAACAGCCATTGAGAAATATGCCACAGATTAGAAGAGTAGTAATTAAGGTCTTGGAAAAGATATTATGATGCCAGGATTTGTCTATAACTACAAAAATTCAGAATGGTACAGGCAATTGTTTTTCCTGTGAAGCAAAAGCTGGACTCTGAAGAAGCAGGCAGAAAGATGTATTGATGCTTTTGAACTTTGGTGTTAGAAATGAAGAAATGAAACAAATAGATAATTGAACAAATCCACAGCTATCACTTGAAGCACAAAGGACCAGACTCAGGCAATTGCATATTATGTGAAGACCTAGCTCTCTGAAGAAGGTTATCATGCCGGGAAAGGTAGAAGGAAAGAGAAGAGGATGACCAGCAACAAGCTGGATGAACTCAATTACAATGGTGATGGATGAAACATTGGAAATCACAAAGACTAAATTGGCAACAACCTACAGTATGTAGATGCTTAGAGTTGACACTGCCTTGATAGCATATAATCAATCAAAATCTGACAGTTGTTTGGTATATTGCTTTGTGCCAGCACTCCATCAACATGGAAAGAGGAAGAATAAACCTCAGTCAATCTGTTTATTGTGGCCTTTCCATCTTTTACACAGCTGTCCCTAAGTTTAGAGAAAGCTGAAACTGAAAGAATCTTTAATATCATAAGGCAGAAGGATTTGGGTGCCGTAGGCAATATTCTGTGCTGCGTTCCAACATGGAATCTTTTTATAACTGCTAACTATTTATTCAACCTTATCCCAGAAATTTTAGTTGGGGGTGGTGATGCAACAGGACCCTCTTCACTGAGAGATGCTATCTTTTGGTCAGAATAACCCTGAGACCAAATTGCATGTAATTATCGGCTGTGCTTTCCACACCAATTTATGTGCAGGCATACCTTTACCTGCTCCCAATAAAAATAAAATCTGATATGAAATAAAAATGGCATGTTTCCCCTTCTCTCTCTTCTGTCACTAACAGAATTAAATATTTGCAATGATTTCCATTTAAAAAACATAAACTTTCCAAATCTTGAGATATTATTATTATATAAACTTTTATTCATTAAACATGAAACTCGGTCAACTGAACATTTAAAAATGTATCACAAATATTATTGACTGGCACTGATGGTTGATACGGGTTGCTGCCAGTATCCCAGGTATCGACCACGTATCTTTTAAAAATGTTCTGAGTAGTGCAGTTTTTTGCAGTTCCACTGGTGTTATTGCAGGAAGCTGTAATTTCTTGATTAAAATGTATCACAAATATAATTGACTGGCACTAATGGTTGATATGAATTGCTGCCAGCGTCCTAGGTATCAACCAAGTATCTTCTTAAAATATATGATGTTCCAAGTAGCGCAGTATTTTGCAGTTCCGCTGGTGTTATTACAGGAAGCTGCAATTTATTATTATTATTGCTGTTGTTGCTGTTATCTCAAGATTATTATTAATAATAATAATTTTGTTTTGTATTATTTTACTATCTGCTATTCAATTTCTCCCCTTCTCCAATTTATAAGACTTACACTGTTTTGTTGCATTTGGTTGTTGCTTCTGTGTTTTTTTTCACTTTGCTGGTCATCTACTGAAGCTAAATAGATTTGTCTTAATTTGATTTATGTATGCACACAGAAGAATAATTCTCCTCAGACTTTCACACACCTGTGAGTAAACTTTCCAAATGTAGAAACTGGTTACTGCTTCAAAGAGATTTGTTTCTCTAACCTACTTTGCAAGCTATTTGTTCCAGACACAAGTAATGTTGCCAGATCTGACCAACTCAGAAAAAAATGCAGCAAATGCATGGATATCTAAAGATATCTAATTATTCCCATAATTAGTTCCAGTCAGATTTCCTATTAACCAGTAGTAATACAGCCATCTCATCTGGATGTAATCTGATTCCCCTTAGTTCTGGCTATTAGACAATTAGGTAATGATTATGAATATCTAGAACTTCCTTGGAATTGAAAGGTAAAGAGTAATAGTTATTACTATTATTATTATTTATACTTACGATATATGTCACTCAGCTCTCAACAATTCTAGATGGCTCCCAACAATCAAAGAAATTACAATAAATATAATAAAAGATAGAAATAAAAGATAACAAATGTGATAAACAAGGTACCTCACACTGAAAGGTAGGGTGACATCTCCTAGCACTTTATATAGCAATTAAACAGTATAGAGAGTAAAATAGAACTCTGTAGTCCCCATGCTGGCTGGGGAATTCTGGGAGTTGAAGTCTGCACATCTTAAAGTTGCCAGTGTTGAGAAACATTGTCCTAGAGACATCTTTTGGACACCATCTGACAGGAGGAAGTGAACCACTGCAAGTTATTCCATCAAGACCCACTTACACTGATAGGCAGTCCAGATGAATAACACAAACACTGACAATAAGGCTGGGAAAAGTAGCAGAACTGTAGCTCCGTTCCCATTAGACCATCTGGATTTCCTGTCTTATTGTGTCATGTTGGAATATTACAGGGTTTTTTTAATTTTTCCATTTGATTAATTTTAATTTTGACATTGTCAAAATGTTTTAACCTCCTGAGCCACTGCACTCCTACAGAAGTGAAAACTGAAGAGTAATACAAGAGCTGCATTATGAAAATCAAAATCACAATTGTTTTGAAAGAGACACTAACCTTTTGTGATAATGTTTTACTTGGAAGGCTCATGCTGCTTCTCTTTCAGGGTTAATGTTTTTATTGTGGATTACCGTAGCTTTAAATGTTGGCTTAAGCACAGGTAGGGGTGGTGTTTTTTTTTTTGCTATTATCTACCTTAAGACCTTGCAAGTCATGAGACCAGCAAAAGCAAAATTAGGGAGCTGAGGCACACAGCAAGAACACCTTTCTGCATGCTTTTATTTTCTGAAGAGAAAAAAAGACTCATAATGTAAAGGCAGAGCATGATTTGTCAGAATGAAAAGGACTTTCAATTTGCACCAGTACAAGGCAGTTTTATTTATCATCAAAGCAAGGATTTCACCTCAGGCTGTTGGGTATATTACTATTGATGTCTTAATTAAAACAGTGAGCCTTTCAATTAGTACTGAAATGTATGGTAAATATTATTTTGCTGAAGATTACGACATTGGAATCTCTATCACCACAGTGCCTGCTGCACAATTCTATGCATGTTTACCTAGAAGTAAGTCCCAGTACGTTCACTGGTGCTAGCTTACTCCTTGGTAAATGGTTTGTTAATTTAAGGTAATTGTTTGCGCATAAATATGAAGGGTTGATCTCTCAGTTTTCTTGGGCCAAGGCTGTCAGGATAACAGGTTACGTGCAACCAACATCCATTTGACATATATCACACAACTGTCACATTTACTGAATCACATTTTCCCAAATGCATGCCTTTTGAACGTCTTAGACAATAATTTCCAGAATCTTATTTGACCATCCTAAATTAGATATTTCATAACAGGGTTGGAAGAAACAGCAGGGTAAAAGGACATTTTTCTTATTCTTGATTAAGAATATGTGTTAGAAGGCATTTTTATTGTAAGCCATCCAGAATCACTTAAGAGAGATGGACAGATAAAATGTGACAGATAAACAAACAAACAAATAAATAACAAATATATAACTTGTTGAACCATACTTCAAAGATTATCAGCAACCTAGTGAAGAACATGTAGGCAACAATACATAGATCCTTAGCTGGTCTTATTATTCTGTCCAAGTCAGTTTTGGCCTAGTAAAAATATCAACTTTAAAAAGCATTTAAAACTGAATGCATGATTCCAGGTGGATGTTATCTAGGTATTCATCTTTATAGAACTTTAAAGTCTTTTAAACATATTAAATTTCCTGCATGGGTAGCATTTTAATATGGGAGACAGTGTGTACTTTGCACATAAGTCACTGTTAAGCATAAGGCACTTGTTTGCCAGGTGAATTGGTTGGTTGGTTTGTCAAGATGGCTCCTCAGACATCTTTGAAGGTCTGATAGAAACCAACTGGGTTCCTTGTGTAGAAATGGATGCAACGTTTTTAACTTATTTTTTAAAATTCTGTAACAAATTCCAATCTGTTAGTGTATTAACCAAGTGAGCATGTAAAACAATATTGTTAAAACTAATGACCCACATAAAGAGAACACCCAAAAGCAATTAAATAAAATCAAAAGAACAATGGAACAGAGTGGTGTAACTGCTTTATGGAACACCAAGAGAGCATTGCACATTTTTTTTGAGGTCAGCAAGTTCCAAAGCCTGGAAACCACTATGCAGAAATCTTGCCCTCTAGCCCAGGATCTGGGTTTGTTTAACCTACAGAAAAGACAACTAAAAGGAGATACAATAGCAGTCTTAAACTATCTGAAGGACAGTCACATAAAAGAGGGAGTTGATTATTCCCAATTGAGGACAGGAGCAGAACAAGAACTGATGGATTAAAGTTACAAGGAAAGAAATTCAGGTTTGATATATGGAAGAACCTCCTGACTGTAAGAGTCATCAAAACGTACAACAGAAGATGACATAACAGGGTGAGTTTTCCTTCACTGGAGATCTTCAGAGGCCTTGATAGCAATTTGTTAGAGCAGGGGTGGGCAACTATAATCAGTGCAGGAGTAGGAGTGGAGTGGGTAACTTTATGACCTGTGGACTTCAATTCCCAAAATTCCTGAGCTAGCCATGCTGGCTCAGGATTTCTGGGAGTTGAAGTTCACAGGTTGTAAAGTCATGATAGTTGCCCACCCCTGTGTTAGAGATTTTCAAAAGGATCCTGAACTGAGCAGAGAGCTGGACTAGATGGCAGCTTTGATCCTTTCCAACTTTTATGATTATAGCAGGATCCAATCTGGCTCCATCACTGAGACCCAAGGTTTTGTTTTCTGAGCTTTCAGACTTGAGCTGGAGCCCATCATCAGGGAACGCCTCTCTAGCAGAGTGTGTGCTGTTCTCTGTGTGGTATTTATAGTGCCTGTTGCATCTGGGTTTTTAGGTGTTGATTGGGATGTGTTGATGGCTGACTTTTAAGTCATTGGATGTCGTTTGCTTGTGCTGCCCAGCCCCCACTTTCAAAGTACTTTAGGCTGGTGGTAAATCAGCACTCCTGTTGACTGATGAAGGGGCCTGTTTCCCTGGCTTCAATCACTTCCCTGGCTGTTTTTATGCCTGCTCATCTAACAATCTTGGTAGTTGCAAAATTGAATGTGTGTCCTTGTTCATTGCAGTGTGAGACTACCAATGATTTAGGGTCTCCTCATCTGACCGTTCGCTTGTGTTCTTGCAATCTGGTGGTTAGCTTCCTCCCCGTCTGTTCTACATAGTCACAGGGACAATCCATGCAGGAGAAAGTATTCTACAGCTTCCGACGTATTTTGATGTATGGCAGGGTGTGCCGTCTAGTTGGTCTTGTGCCTTGTTTCTTACTTTCTCTCCCCATCATGTGGCATGGACATCTTGTTAGAAATGATTGCGAGTACCCATTCTGCCTGAATTGTTCACGTAGTTGAATTGTTCTATGATTATATTTAAATTTTAGCTTCATTGCTCGTGCTTCTAGAGAGCAGTCTCGTTTTAGTACTGAATTATCTTCTTTCTTGTGGTTCAATGTACTGTCAACAATTCTTCCTTACACAACTCAAAGGCATCAATTTTATTTCATTCAGCCTTTCTGCTAGTCCTGCTTTCAATACCATATACTTTATAACAATAAGAAACATTTTGGTTTTTGCAAATACATACTTTAATTGTCAGTTGATATCTCTGTATTTTAATCCAGGTCATAGACTTTCTTCAAAATAGCTGACATCCTTAATAATTTTTGAGAAATTGCAATAAATCTGTCCTTACTTCAACTGATTCTCCTCCTATCTCCTTGGTTGGCACTGTCGCATTATCTTCACATTATCTTATTTATATGTCATATTATCTTATTTATATATTCAGTTTTTGTAACGATGAGCAGCAGATTGGCTTTAATGTTTACTTCACCTTTAGCATGAGACAACTTAAGCCTTCCTAAATGCCAGCCATCAAAGTGGTGGCGTCAGCATCTCTACGGTTGCTGAGGTTTCAATTCCAATTACATTTTAATTTCTTTCCACTTCCAATTTCTTCATTCTAGACCAGCATTTTTCTCATGATATATTCTGCATATTAGTTAAACAATTAAGGTGGATTGCAAAGTCTGATGGCAGAATCTCTAAGTATTATCTTACTAGTATGCACGATCAGTATGTCTGTTATACAGTTTGCATTGCCCGCTTTTGGCATTGGGATTAAATTGATATTTTCCAGTCCCCTGGCCACTAAACTGTTTTCCACACTTGTTTACAAACTCTTGTAGGATTTTAAACAATTCTGCTGGTATGTCATTGACAAAATATTCTAGGCCCCATTTAACTTTGCTTTCCAGTTTGTTGGTTACAGAATGCATGAGAACATGCCTCTGCTCAGTTTTAGTATTTTCTTACAATGGTTGGTCAGATGCTTTGTGAGGCAGAAACACACTTTCTCTCACACTGTTTCACCCTGCAGCTGGTATTTGGGGACATCTATCTCCCAACCTACAGCTAACATTGAATCCTGAAAATAATAGAACCAAGCAAGGTTTGCAAGATTACCCTCTTCAGGTTGGGCTGACTCTTCCTGTTTGTGGTCTCATGGTCTGAATGGGAAGGTGGAAAGTGTTCCTCACCTGAAATTGCAGGTGGAGGCTGGAATGTGTTGTTTTTTTTCTGGATACCTTCCTGTTCATTAACTTTCAGAAACCCAAATGGTAACAGCTTCTTGAATGGAATGGCAATCAAGCTGAGCAATTCTCCAAAATTGTTGAGGAACGATGGGCTTAGTGCATGCTGGCATTTTCTTTTTGGGGACGGGCCTATTTTGAGGTTCTTGCAAATCACCAGGAATCATTATGAACTTTAAGCAAGCAAGTGGCAAATAAATAATATATTTTATTTATAAAATTTATAGGTCACCCTTCTTACCTCAAGGTAATTCTGAGCAGAGTGTTGAATTAAGTTGAATTAAGAAGATCTCAGTTGGCCAAGAAAAGGATTTTACAATGCAGTTCATGTTAATGATGAACTATATCTCATCAATGCTTGCTATTTTCTGCCATTGATCATATTAAAATTATGGTGTAAATAAATGCTGATATGGCTCTTCAAGTATTTCTGTTTTGAGCATAAAGCATTAAGCTAATGACAGACTTCTTTTTAGGCCTCTAAAGAATTCTTAATTCAGGGTGCATGAATCCCAGAGGGTATGGTTAGCTGATGAGAGCTAGATAGCTTGAAATAGATCTATACTAGTCTCCCTTTATTTCTTTGTCGGTAAACCATAAATTCAGGCTGCATGATTTTTTTTCTTTTTTTTCCTCATCTTCCTTCTACATACTTCCTCACAATGGAAAGGAAAATATATACCAGATCTATTCTTGTTGAATTTGTCACCTTGTTCTGGAAATACATTAGGAAAACAAGAGGGCTTTGAAGAGATGAAATTAAAGCGAGTCAAATACCAAAATGCTTCCTTCCCACTGCTAGAACACTGGTGGCAAGAAATGATAATGGATTTTCTAGTTATAGAGAGGCAATCACAGAGAGATTTGCATCTCTGGCTAGATACCTGGAACATCCTTCAAGGGGTTACACAGTAGTGCGCAAAACAAAAAGAAATAGGAATTTACATCCTTTGAATATAATTCAGAAAGCTTTGTGATGAGATCTCACAAAAAACAACTCCCAGCAATGTCTGCAGGAGCTTGCTACTTTCATCAAAACAATGATGAAACAACACGCAAAAGGATTGGAGCTAGCATGATGCCATGATGTTTTAGACCAGTGTTTCTCCAATCCCAAAACCAAATTATTTGCCAGACTATGTTGAAAAATAACATAATATTAGCACCCCTTCCAACAATTGGGGGACACGGTACCAGCAGCAAATGCACCGAGGTTAACTTTTGATACGGTAGAGATATAACCCACAGAAACAAAAGCTCTTTTGAGGTCCTCCGCAATTTTTAAAGGCAGAAAGAGTCCTGAGAGGAAAAAAAATCAAGGAACATTGCTTTAGGCATTCTGACCCCACCTGGCCTCACCTATGGAGGTGACTGATATATCTGCTACTAATTAAACCAGAAACCACTTTTATAAAGGATTCTGCACTGGCTCTAAGGAGTTATCTAATTAAAGGATCTCTTCAAACAGCAGCATTTTTTTTGTCACCCAAGCTCTGTGAAAACCTAAAAAATAATAACACAGCTCCCCTAATGAATAGCAAAAAGGGACTGTGATTGCCTGAAACATAGAGCACTTCTGAATAATATTTAGACCCTTCTATAAAAGAAAGAGATCAGATAGACTAATGGAAATGTATTTGTCTGAGGGGCAATGAACCATATTCACTTATGAGGGTCTGCATAAGTTTAAGATACAGAAACAATTTGCTACTTCAGTTTGTAATCAAAGAAAGAGTTCATGGGTTAACCATTCTGAAAAAGAAAAAAATGCTGATTACATTTGGTAACTCAATATTTATGTTCAGGTAAGCTAGAACTTTGAACAGACTAGTTTTTAAATACCTGGGCACTCCCTGATTGCTACATGTTTACTATTCTGTCACATGTCACAGCCACAGATTTTGGTATTTTATCATCTTGCATAGCACAGATAATAGAGTCCTTAGCTACCAGATAACAAAGATTTCCAAGTCTGTAAGGATTTTTTTTATTGCTTCCTTTGGATGGATGCATATTATATATTTTTCTTATCAATATAGGAAAAGATAGTGTCCAAGGCCATAAAAATTGCCTAAACCAAGAGCTGAGAACATTTTTTTGTAGTTATATTCTGCTCAGCTGTGGGCTTGGGAAGTGAGGTACTAAAGTAATTATTTTTTTCTGGCTCAGGGAAAGTTTAATTAGTTTCCACTGTTACTTGGAGATGATGGTGGGGAGTCTATGAAGGTTAATAGGTGTGTTAACCTTTGTCAGAAATATAATTATTCCCCCCCCCTGCTGCCTAACATTGGTCGGAAATTGCACTGTTATAATTTAGTCACCCCATGGGTTTCTGATCGTTTCAAAAATGGTGCTTCGGAGATGCACAGGGCATGGGGCCATACAGACAAACCTCATCAGCTCTGAGCTTTTGGGTTAAGGAATCTTCTTATATAGTTTGTAGAAAAATTATAGCAGATGAAATTCAAGGTGTGCTGCTGGTGTTTCCAGAAATAGTAGTAATCAACACTATTCATAGATAATGATAACTTGGTATTTCATTCATTTCTGTCCCTCTTAAGGACATCTAACTTACTGGTAATGACATTGAATGGCAGCAAATTCCATCACCATACTATTTTTTAACTTCTGCTAGATCAGTTATGCTGTCACAATTATGTTTATGAGCTGTAGTGGTGTAGTGGTTAAAATGCAGTACTGCAGGATACTTCTGCTGACTGACTGCTGCCTGCAATTTGGCAGTTCGAATCTCACCGGCTCAAGGTTGACCTAGCCTTCCATCCTTCCAAGGTCAGTAAAATGAGGACCCAGATTGTTGGGGCAATAGGCTGACTCTGTAAACCACTTGGAGAGGGCTGTAAAGCACTGTGAAGCAGTATAGAAGTCTAAGTGTTGTTGTTTTGCTTGTGACATTCTTTAGTTGTTGGCCTGTCCAACTCTATCAGTCTCAATTAGCATGGCCAATTGCTAAGGAATACCAAAGAAAAGGTGAAGTATATTCTTTTTTTTGCCATATGATTCACTAGCAAAAGTGAAATAGGGTTCAAGAAAACTTCAAGAAATTAATCCAGTTTGCACCTTTATGCAGCTTAACTCATTCATATTGCCCCAACAGCATTGAATATGCCAATGCTTTTTAAACTTTTTGATGTAGTTCACAATGAATATGTGCATAAAAACACTCAATACAGAAGTAATGCACAGTGCATACAGTATATTTTTAAAGAACAATGTATTAGGGAAAAAGAAATGGGCCACTGTGAAATTTTTGAAACAGACGTAGAATTCTCATCATATGGAAGCCACAGTGAAGCAAGCTTACAGATAACTAAGCATCAGGTCAACACAGTTGCTTATTTGAGAAGTACTGACCTCATCAGCTTCCCTTGGGATCTACTAGCATGCTTGTCTAACAATACTAATTGGGAGAAGAGACTCTGTCATTAAGTGACAGTCGTAAATCAAAAACCTGCATAATAGCATCACCCCACAATGGCTCTTACAGCAGTCCTGGTTGTTGTTGTTGCTAAGCAAGGAACACAACAAGTATTAAGTGCAGATCTTATGTGACTTATGCAACTTGCAACTTCCTGCCAGTTTCTCCACGGGTTAAGGATGTTTAGACATGGACCCTTCCATTTCTCCACTGACTTTGCTTGTTGGAAGTTGACAGGGAAGACTGCAATTCACAATCACAGATGGCCGTAAGTACTACAGCCAGTCATGACAACCACTCTTTCAGCATTGTTGTAAATTCAAACAGTCACTGAATGAGTGGTTGTTAAATGGGGTCCACCTACAGCCTGCCATCTCCCACCATTGCTGCTCATACAGGTAAGAACCTGTAGTGGTAGGAGATGGCAGGCTGTAGGTGGACCAAAGCAATGACTGAGAAGTTCCCTTAACAAACCACTCCACTATTGAAAATGCTTGTTTTAATTCTCATAGTTTGTTTTATTCGTTGCCAGTATGCCAAATCTGCTGAAAATATACATCCTTACCTGTGCATGCTACTTGTGGCTTAATGGAGTCCACTAGTTGTAACCACACTACACCAATTTTATGCCTTGCAGTTTAATTTAGACTGACTTATAAAACAAGGAGAACATAGCCAAGAAAAACAGTTAAAGCAGAATAATTTGCTAATGCTGCAGCCTAAAATTAATAAAAAGAAGACTTTTGTAGCTAAACATTAAAGAGTATATAGATAGTAAGGCAACATTTTGTTATCTCACTCAATATCTCATTCAGTATTGCAGCTGAAAATATAACTATCGTAACTAACTAACTAACTAAATGTCAAAGGTATCATTTTAATTTTGGTCTCGTATTTTTTTATTCCAATTCTATTCATTGTATTCATGTGGTAAGTTAAGGCACCAAGTTAGAAACCAAGAGGCTGGGAGTTTTAGTCCTGTCTTAGGTGCAAAGCAAGTTGGGTGACTTTGCGTCAGTCATGTTCTCTCAGCTCTAGGAGAGAGGCAATGGCAATCCACTTCGGAAAAACTTTGCGAAGAAAACTGCAGAATCAAGTCCAGGCAGTCACCAGATGTTAACACTGTAAAATACATGTTTTAAAATATGACGTGCCTTGTATATAATGGCACTCAATTAATCTGCTATGATTAACAATTTTGTTTTTGAGTTTAGGAGGGGTGTCTGCTCTTTTTTATTTCCATTGGATCAAAAAGCAGAAGCAAACACAGCTTCATTTTAAAATAAATCCCTAACGTTTAATTGCCAGTTTGGTCTTGTAGTTAAGGTACAAGGCTAGAAACCAGGTGACTGGAGTTCTAGCCCCACCTTAGACATGAAAACAGGCTGGGTGACTTTGGGTGAATCACTCTCCATCAGCTCAACCCACCTTGTAGGGCTGTTGTTGTGGAAACATAAGAGAAAGCAGTAGTACTAGGTATATTCGTCACCTTGAGTTGTTTATAAAAATAATAAAGGTGAAAAATAAATAAAAATAAATATAGCATGATGGACAAACACCATCTAATAAGATTTAATAGCATATGTAAATGAGGCCCTTATGGCTTCTTTAAAACATGGTTTGAAAAACTGGGTTAAAAATGATGTGTGCATAAAACATTTCCCCCCACACGTACTAGGAAAATACCAACATATTGCCACCAACAACCTGGGTCCTCATTTTATCGACCTCGGAAAATTGGAAGGCTGAGTAAAACTTGAGCCTGGTGAGAATCGAACTGCTGAACTGATGTCTTTCATGTAGATAATTTTTGTCAACAACTGAAATCCATAGTGTTACTCAAAGATCAGAAATTCTAATACTTAAACTGAAAAATAATTCTATATAGAATTAAGACCTCAGTTGAGCCCAAAATTTCCGTTATTAATGAGACAATTGTTAAATAGTTTTGCCCCACTTTATGACCCGTTTTGCCACACCTGTTAAATGAATCACTGCAGTTGTTAAATTGTTCACATGGTTATGCTGTCAACCCTAATTAGTAACATGTTTGTTAAGTGAATCTGGCTTCCCCCTTGACTTTGCTTGTCAGAAGGTTGCAAAAGGTGATCACATGACCCTGGGACACTGCAACCATCATAAATATGAATCAATTGCCAAGCATCTGAATTTTGATCATGTGACCATGAAGATGCTGCAAGGGTTGTAAATGTGAAAAATGGTCATAAGCAGGGGTGAGTTGGGCGTTTGCAGGGGTTCGGGCGGACCCTTAGCGAAGATTCTGTGGGGATCGCTGAACCCCCAAATCCCACTCCTGGCTGGCCCCACCCAACCACCCTGCCCCTCCCAGGAATCTCCATGCGGTCCGTTGTGGATGCAGGTAAGTGTAGGGTGCGCACAGAGGCTCGGGGAGGGCGAGACTTGTGAGCGGTGACAGACAAATGACAGTACATTGAGTAGTATTTGGACTTTTTAAAAAACAAGACAAGCTGGCTCCTCAGGAAGAATTGGAGGCATTTCAAAAAGAAACTGTGTTGATGATTCAAATTCTCTACGACACTATGATGAGAAATTCCAGGGAGATAAAAGACCTACTACATGATATAACTGGAAACACTGAAAATATGAAACAAGGAATAACGAATCTAGAAAATAAAATCCAGGCAACAAGGGAGATAACTGAAAGTTTAGAGGGTATAGAACAGACTACACAACAAATGGAACAAGGAGAAAAGAAAGAGGAGATAATAAAGTTGGGCAAAATATAGTTGGGAGAATAGAAAAATGGAACTGGACAAATTGAAAGATACCTTTGGGGAAAAAGACAAGAGGATTTGGCAGACCTGGGGGTAAATTGGCAGAAAAAAATAGTAGAGATGGAAATAACGGCCTAGTTGAATACGAACAAGGTAGATAAGAAGCCAAGGGAGGACTATGGGAGGTGTGTTAAAAAGAAAGGAAGTGAAACTTCTAAGAGGATGAGAGACGACGGATAGTAATGATTCTTTCTTTCTTTTTTCTTTAAAAAAAATAAGATTGGCTGTATCAAGAATTAGAATAGAGTAAGAGATTAGAAATAGGGGGAATATTGTTATACATATTTTTATATAACACATTTAAAGTGAAAAGTAAAGGTTAAGATCAGATCTTGAAAAAAGGATGTTATTAGGTATGCTAATAGTAATGTTATTACTATTAGAAGGATGTAGCAAATATTGAATAATTGAAGAATGAAGGACTATGTGCTGATATAAATATGTATAATAACATTAGAACCATATAAATTTGATTAATGTAGCAATTTTTATTTGTACCAATATCATTTTTGTATTAATAGGAATGAAACTCAGATGCCACACTGTCCATGTAACAATATGGATGTATCTAAAAAAAATAAAATACTTGACAAAATAAATAAATAAACTGTTGTAAGTCGAGGACTACCTATATTAATATGAACTAAGGCAACTGGGGAGAAAAAAAGTCATGTAAGCAAAAGCAATTTAAAATAGATTCAAAATATGAAGAGCGAAGGGCATGTAGATGTGAATGAATCATAGCAACCTTAATCTAGAGCTTTACCTCACAATGACCATTGATTTTCAACACGGCCAATTGCAGTCAGTTAATTACTATCAAGTAATTTTTGGCATATTCTAAGCCGTTTGTGCCTACACATTCACTCTGTGCTCAGGGCCATTAAATTGTTAAGACTGTCTATTTGATTTGATTATAAAAGGGAACTTCCTCTATCTGAAAAATTATACCTTAGCTTTCCTTAGCTTATCTATTGAAACTCCTCTATAATAGAAATAAGGGGAAAGTGGAAAAGCAAACTCTGAAAGAAACATATGACTTTGTCTTGGGGCAGTGGCAATGTCATCTGCAGTTGGAGGAATACTGTATAGGCAGTCTTCAATTTATGTCTGTAATGGAGCCTGACCATTATGGAAGTAAGTCGTGATGGTCGTAAAGCGGGTCATCACATGACTGTAGTGATTTTACCATCATAAGTAAATCACTAGTTAAGCAAATCTGTAGTTATTCAGCAAACATATTGTTCATTACGGGGTGCATACAGAGCCTAGGTGGCGCAGTGGTTAAAGTGTTGAACTGCAGGCCACTTCTGCTGATTCAATCTAGCGGTTCAAATCCCACTAGGCTCAAGGTTGACTCAGCCT
>JANHFL010008353.1:138431-155101 GCA_032468155.1 Oxyrhabdium leporinum
TGCTTATAAGTTGTAAACCGCCCCGAGTCTTCGGAATGGGGCGGTATATAAATGTAAAAATAAATAAATAAAAAATTTCTCTACAGCATTTGTAGTGTGTTTTTACCATATTTTCAATTTATTTCTGCTTTACTTCACTTCTGAAGCACACAGCTAATACTCCTTCCTCCCCTTTATATTAACAGATGTTCCTGATACAAAGCAAAAGATTAGCTGTGAATTTTAAAAACTCAGAAAACATTCACGCAATTAAACAAATGTTAAAAACATTTTTATAACAGCGTAGTGGGGATAAATTGGTTTACTTATGTTAATCTGATGGATCACAGCTTATTCTTGAAATTACACTCCACTTAATTGTGAATTGGGATTATCTACCTCTTCCTCATCTTTAAGCATGTACACGCCTGGAAGATCATTGCCTGCCTGGCTATAAGGTACTTTTTAAAAAATGGGGAGAAAGACCGGTGTCCACACAAACTCCACAATCTGGGTGTTGAAACTATGCCACTCTGAGCCCATCAACAACCATTGGCTGTTCATTGTTGGACCCCTGTATTATGAATCTTGCATTTCAGCCTTGAAATCAATTTACAGCTGCCGTTACTCGAGAGTTCTCCATAAAAAAATGAAATGCAATTGCATCTCAAAAATCTGCTCCAGCACAGAATAAAAGCGTGTGGAACTGCTTTTTGGATCTAGACTTCCCCAAAGAAATAAAACCAACGTTTCCATAGAATTATATATGAAATTATATATGAATTATATATGAAAGTATATTGCAGTGTATTTTAGGAAACGTATATCCTATATGCTTTACCAACACTGTATCCCATGCAATACAGTTCATACTTCCACCCTCGTACCAATATGAGTGACAGTGAAAAAGCTTAAACTTCTAATTCAGGTTTACCAGCTGAACGGCTTCAGATGGTTTACGAAGATAATAAAAATAGTGATAAAGAAAATAATAAAAATGGATAAGAATACACATTAAAACTGCAACATTAAAGCATTAGAATTTTGCAAGCATTGTTGTAAATAATTGGACGTAATCTGGATCCATTTTCTATTTATGTGATTGAAAGGCCTGGCAGAACTAAACCTTATGTAACTTGATATCAATATAGTATGGAAGATTACCTTCTTTTTTTGAATCCTAGGTTAGCAATCAGTAAAAAAAAACCCACAGCAATTCCTTAGATGATCAATCATTTCAGTTAATATACAATCTGATGGTGTGATAAGCAGTGATGAAGACAGGTGAAGCAGAAACAGAGCAATTTGGCTCATTCAATATGCTGAGCTTCTTCCAGCAAAAACTTCTTCCAGTAATAAGAACGTGCATGTTTGTCCGTTTGTGAACAAACAACATACAGAGTATGTTGCTCTGATTAAAAAGAAGGGGTTGCATTCTGGAAAGCACTTAAAAGACATGCCAAGCAAATAGCTGGATGTGAGAAGCCATTGTGCTTCTTGTGCCACGAAGGCCAATGAACACCTTAACACAGGGGTCCCCAACCTCTGGGCCGCAGCCCACTAGTGGGCTGTGAGGTGTTTTCAACCGGGCTGCAAAAACAGTGAGTGAATAGGAGCGCATCCCCACTTGTGCAAGCAGCGGGCAGCGTGTGCATGCACACTCCATTTGCATGAGCGGTGGGCGCATGTGCCCGCCATTTGTGGAAATGGAATTGAGCATGCGCACACACTTACTGGACACTGGGAATCTGGGGAACTATGCCTTCACTAACTAAAACCTCTGGTATAATTTTTAATGAATGTATAAGAATGCCTATGCTATTAAACAAGCCATCAAGCTCAGGATGTATAGAAGCTAGAACCTTCAATTTGCTTGTAACAAGCGCTTAGTTACTGGGCCTAAGTCAGTAAGATGGAGCGATGGTGGCCACCACGGTAAACCAGAGGGTGAAACTGAGAAACAGTAAGGAATAAAGGACAGCTGAAATAGACAGGAAAATACTAAAATTTAGGAATATCCAGTCCTTTCAAGCCGACCTTCTTCATAACCCCTTCTGTCTTTTCTTTTTTTTTTACAACAGCAAAATATAGTGAAGAAGAAAAAATAAAAATAAAAATGAATGGCTTCAAAAATGTTGTTCTGATCATTAATGTTTGGAGATTTCTATTTTGAACATGGTTGTACAACATTGCCACATTCTCAAATTGAATGGGGCAAAAAGAAGAAATGATGAAATTATGGAGGATAGTAATTAAAAGTAATTATGGAGTAATTACGGAGGATAGTAATGTTCTGGGTAGAATTTAATTTTAAGAATTTTTCTCAACACTACCCACTTTGGGAAATATTGGCTGTGTTCGCAAGGACCCCCAAGGATTCAGTCTAGACCAGCATTTTTCCAACATGGCAACTTTAAGATGTGGGCTGGCTAGGGAATTTTGGCAGTTGAAGCCCGGAAAAACTTAAAATTGCCAAGTTGGAAAAATACTGGCCTATAGAAACTTAGAAAAACAAAAGGCGGAATGGCAATGCTGAGCTCTTGTTCCATGATCAGCTACCCAAAATATCCAGATCGAGACTATTTCCCTAGGAATCCTTGAGTATGTAACTACCCCGTCTCAAACAAAAGAGATAGAGAGGTGCATAAAATTAGATGCCACTGGGAAGAAAAATACCTTGTATTGCTAAACACAAAGATATAGTACAGTTATCTGGTATTAATGTGAGTTTGAATAATGTGATATTAAATTTAGTGTTGCTTTCTATAACTTCTCTGGACCTGAAATGTGGTTTGAAAGTAGTACTGCAGGCAACTCTGCCCACAACCTGGAGTTCAATCCTGATGAGACTCAAGGTTGGCTCAGGCCTTCCACCCTTCCGAGGTTGGTAAAATGAAGACCCGGATTGTTGGGGGTAATATACTGACATTGTAAAGCACCCAGATAGTGTTGTAAAGCACTGTGGGGCAGTATATTAGTCTAAGTGCTATTGCTATTCTGTGCCACTGCCTCCACCCTATGGAATATTTTTTCCCCAGAGGTGAGCTTGACCCCCATTCTTTTGGCTTCTGGAAGAGCATGAAGATCTGGCTCCGTCAATTGATGTGGGATGCAACTCTGGGAGTGGTGGGTGGCTTGAGGGTGTGCCCTCCGCCTTTTGACTTGCCTTTTTAACTCTGTTTTTATTTTATTCTTCACTCTGTTTTAATTTTGCTTTTAATTATGCCTCCCTTGTATATGGCTTTATGGTTTATATTTGTAAACTATTTAGAGTTACTTGCATAATGAGATGGGTGGTATATAAATTTGGAAAACAAATAAAGTAACTGCTGCGTAACTTGGTTAATCCTTAATTTACAGTATGCTCTTTTTATCCTTGATTATAATATCTCATTAATGTACATGTACAAAATTTACGTTTAAAAATTTTCATTGGCTTTTTCCATGGAACTGGGAACAATGACCCTTTGTGATATTTTCCATAAAAATATCACTTCAAGCATAATGAATTCAAATAATGTGACCATTTCATGGAATTCATTAACCACACAAATAAAAAATAAATACATTCCGTTCAATCATATCTAATTCTTGCAGATTGCCTGGACAAGATGCTGCAGTTTTCCTGGCAAGATTTCAGAAGTAGTTTGCCATTGCCTCCTTCCAAGGGCTGAGAGAGAGAGTGACTGGTTCAAGGTTACCCAGTTGGATCTGTGCCTAAGGCTGGTCTAGAACTACAGTTTTCCAGTATCTAGTCTGAGGCCTTAACCACTATACCAAACTGGCTCTCTACAATCAAAACCTAGCTGCATAGCAAAATATCAAAAGGTGCTTTCAAACATTTTCAGGTCACAGAACTTGTTTGTTTAAAAAAAACAACAGAACTGCTAAAACTCTGACAGAAAACTGGAAATAAAACAAAACTTGGGCTTGCTGTGATTTATTTATGCAAATTTATGTAACAGAATTACTGTAATTATAATTTCACAAAAATGGATGTTCCCGTTACAGTTCTAGAAAATCCTCCACTTATTCCAAGTATAAAAGAAATGGTTTAATATAACTGTCAAATTAGCATTTCAATAAACAAAAATTAACACTTGAATTTTACAATTATTTGCATGATTATCGACAGAAACTGAAGAGACAGTATCATAAACAGAACAATTAAAATATGAAGACAGCTCTTTCCCAATCTGGTAGCCATAAATAAAAAAAAATACAGTCTGAAATACGATTAGAAAGGCACCAACTCGATGTAAACATATTTAAAACCTCCTGTCTGGCTCGTGTATAGGATCATCAACTACTGGAAAAAGACTTGAAGATAAAACAAGTAGTCAATACAAAATCTAAAGTTCTGACTTAGGGATTATCTATACCCCATCTTTGCTTAGTGTTGAGATGGATTGCTTATGGGACTGAGATGGGTTGACAGCAACAGATCCTTCTGAAGAAGCCTCAGTTTTGATGCTGGGCTGCTGGGCAGTCAGCTGTGATCCAGCTTCCTGGATCTTGCAGGAAGTCAAGCTACAATCTTTCATTGACAAATGAAGAAAAAAAAACCCGCTACTAAATGGTTGATGTATCTTCCAATTCCATTCTTCCCATTCAGTCATGAGACTTTGTGGCTCTGTGGCCACTTTGTGAGACTTTGTGGCTCCGTGGCCGCTTGTGTTCTGGACCAGAGTGCCCAGAACCAGCCCAACAGCACAAGGTTGTACTGCCTTAGCATCTCAAAAACATCCCTTGGTAAGGTCTTCTCTCGGCTGAATGTGGTGGTGTCCTGTTGGAGCTGGCAGTGGCAAAGGCAAGATAAAAGCCAAAAAGATGATTGTGATTGTGTGTTGGCCTTGTGGACAAACCAGATAGGAAACACAGTCAGATGAGCTAATTCTACTTTATTATGAAGCTACATTGGCAGAACCTTGCAAATTTGAAAATACTTCTCTCCTCCTTTCCTCTATACATGCCAAGAAATTAGAGAGGGTCTCTTCTGAGCCTCTTACCCCAGTCACTATTCAGCCACAGACTATGCTGTCTCTTACGTGACCATGGCCTTGGCAGACTCTCTGCCCCATCTCCCAAGATCATCCCCACATACCACTGTACCATGTGATCATAACACCATCTCTTTTTAATGCACACTGCATGTCTAATACACATAAAAAGGGATGGTCACAGCTGCCATTTGACTTTTTTTTGACACCTCCTGAGGCCGCAATCCTGCCCAGCAAGAATGGGTACAAAGGAAGGAGCAGTGGATGGGGAGAAGTAAGGAAGACAGAATGCCTGGCAACTGGGAAGAGGTGCAGTAGGTAAGATTCTGCTGAGGGTTGCAAGGAAGAACCCTTAGAACCAGTACTACAATCTTGTTTCTTATGTCTCTCTTCTGTTGTAGGCAATGCTAAGTTGATTTCCAGTGGAAGAGTCCCTGCCACTAATGTTTTGTGGTCTTTCAAACAAAATATGTTTTCCTGGAGCCTATTCCATCTTTCCATCTGCTAGAACTGATTGATGCCAGACAGGTTCTCAGGTGAGCCTATATTAAAATGAAAAGTATCTGCTATATTATCTTTTCCAGCCCCCAAATATGGAAAATCCACTATCAGTCGCTAGTCTATTCAACCTATCCTCTTCTGGTTCACCTTGTTTTTTGGCAACTTTGCATTCTTAATTGCAGATTCTAGAATTGCTAATTCCCAGGTGAACTCATTTTGAGTGGGTGTGTTCAACCACAAATGGGACGCCCATGGCACAATTAGATATCAGTTTGAGCAGACAGTGCCAACATTAAATATGTGGAGGGGATGGCATTCATTACTAGTTCAGATGTAAGATATTATATACTGCTTAGGCTTGTTTGTGTGGTAAGGGCAGTCCAACATCTCTCTCTTAGAGCCAACCAGTCAGTGTCTTTCCATTAATCAGATTCAGTAAGCACATATCTCAGCTATGAAAATTTACGTTTTCTAATGAGCATGTTTCATATAAACAATAAATGAGAACCTGGAGATATAAGTCCAATTCATTAAAATAAAGTATGTAATCATATGGATTTATATCTTAACTCAGTGTCTAGGCAGCACATACCTGAAACAGATAACCCTCAGCAAACATCTGTTCTGTGTCATAAGCTGACAAGCGGAAGAACAACTACTTATCAATCTTAATGATATTTTTCCTTACAAGAATAACAATACCACACTCTTTTAAGAAGCACTTAGCAGAATTACTAAAATAATGAATGTAAAATGCTAAAAAAAGCTCGAAATCTAGTAATTGCTAATTGTCACCGTATTTCTGCACTCTTTCTATTTATTTATCAACAGTCTTTTTTGGGGGGACTGACTCATCTTGAGATATTCATTTATTTATCAAATTTATTTAAGTGCTCATCTAGACATGTGATATATGATCACTGACAATTCTGAAAATTTTGGTATCAGGATTTAATAAGCTGAGTCGTTTGCTCCAAATGTTCTGAGCAGTTCGCTCCAAATGTAACACCTTTTGCGAGTTGATATGGAAGCTCTAAGATTTCTTTTAGAAAAATAAAAAAGCATGTTTAACAGATGCAAATAATCTGTATATGGACAAGTCTGGTGATTCTCAAAGTCCTGCTGGAGGATTGTCAAGTATCTTCCGCAGCTGCCCAACTCTCAGAGGCCAGAGCCTGAGGGCTGCTTCACTGTTTTCCCTACCATGCTGACAGTCAGATGATAAGATTGGGCTTTTTGCCTCAGCCTCAGGCCCTGTGCACACCCATTGCCAGCTGACATCAGCCTGATCCTTTCCCTCAGCCCCACCGAGAAATCACTCTGCTGATCAGTTGATTCATGATGATAGATCACTGGTGGAAAACTGGTTCATTGAAGCATGCAATTAATAATGCAAGTTGCAACATGACTACGCTCCCCTCTACTTTTTCTTAAATAAAACAGCTGAATAGTAATTAATGGGGTTCTGAAAGGGAGACTGAGGACTGCTTTACTCACATCCACAGTTTCTAAGCCACCTGAAAAGATTCACTTACACTAGCATAGACTCAAGTCTCAAAACATGGTGCAATAGGATGGCATCAGATTCCCCACGTGTCATTCCATGCACTAGGCCAAGGGAAGATAGCAATGATCCACTAGGGACTTTTACACACTTCAACAATGATCAACATGAGTTAAGTAATAAGTGTGAAAAAGATCTTGGAGTCCTAGTGGACAAAAT
Source organism: Oxyrhabdium leporinum (assembly GCA_032468155.1). Lineage (NCBI taxonomy): Eukaryota > Metazoa > Chordata > Lepidosauria > Squamata > Cyclocoridae > Oxyrhabdium > Oxyrhabdium leporinum. The sequence continues at coordinate 145,635 of JANHFL010008353.1, forward strand.
AAATATGAGCCAGTGGTGTGCTGCAGCTGCCAAAAAAAATCCAATGCAGTCCTAGGCTGCATTAATAGAGGGATAGAATCAAGACCACATGAAATGTTAATACCAATTTATAATGCCTTGGTAAGACCACACTTGGAATATTGCATCCAGTTTTGATCACCATGATATAGAAAAGATGTTGAGGCTCCAGAAAGAGTGCAGAAAAGACCAACAAAGATGACAAGGGGACTGGAGGCTAAAACATACAAAGAACAGTAATGAAAAGAAGGACTATGGGTGACATGATAGCAGTTTTCCAATATCTAAGGGGCTGCCACAGAGAAGAGGGGGTCAACCTATTCTCCAAAGTATTTGAAGGCAGGACAAGAAGCAATGGATGGAAATTACCGTAATCAATGAGAGCCTAGAACTAAGGAGAAATTTCCTGAAAGCTAGAACAATTTATCAGTGGAATGACTTGCCTCCGGAACTTCTGGTTTCTCCAACACTGGAGGCTAAAAACCTGTTTGCAAGGATCAAACTTCCTAAATTGTAAGAGAGGAAATAATGGAAAGGGAGAAGCAACAAGCGCAGAATGTTGAAATGAACACTTTTCCCATGGCCAGGCATCCCCTCTCCTCAAATGTTTTCTCCCACAGCATGGCACACAGACTTCTGGGAATTGTTCCTAAGGTAAGGCACAGTTAGTAATAAAATAGTACAGTGACAATGTGTTCCAAGACATTTTTCCTCCAGCGGAGGCATAATCAGACAATATATACCCAGTATAAAACAGTGCAAGAAAAATTACACACACTACAGAAAAATTGCGGCAAAAATCTTGGAAATCTATATAACCGGCAAATATTTGCATTGCAATTGCAATAGTCAATGTATCATCAGAGTACAAAATCTGGTGTGGGAGCATGTTAAGTTAACGAGCAGAAACCATTTTACAATATAAATAGGCAGCTTTTATTATTGGCCAGATGTAAGAAAGTATGTGGGAGACTGGGTGAGGAGATGCCGCCAAGGGAACAGACAGATAAGGGACAGCATAGTCAGTTGTATAGTGGGCGGGGCAAGAGGCTCAGAAGAGACTATCCCTAGTTTCTTAGGCCATAAAGGAGAGAGTTGGAGAATTGTACTTTCAGACCTGCAAGATTCTGTCAGTGTAAATTTACAATAAAGTAAAATTAATTTATCTGGTTGTGTTTGCTGTCTGGTCTACCAAGTATGGACAACATTAACCTTGGAAATTTGAAAGTACAATTCTCCCATCTTCTCCTTTACAGCCTGAGAAACTAGGGAGAGTCCCTTCTGAGCCTCTTATTCTGCTCACTATCCCACTGTGGGCCATACTATCTCTTATTTTATTGTTCCCTTGGTAACATCCTTGGCCCAGTCTCCCAAAGTCTTTCTCACATACTAGTACAGGAGACATCATACTTTAAAGTAATACGAAGTAAGCTACAAGCCCATTTATTTAATTAATTTTACACCATTTCTACAAGTTTCTCTGCCTCAGAGGTCCTCGTAGCAGTTCAAACCATATTAAGAGTTCAATGAAATATGGAGATTTCTAACAACAGTTAAAAGCTTCAAATAGAAAATCATTTCATCTAGATAAATAGCAGGAAAAAAGATGTTTTGTGAATATTTAAATGAAACATCTTTTTAAATTTTAAATATAATTCACTAAAGTCTTGTAATTCATAACATAAATTTTAGGAGCTGTATTCTGATTTTAAGTGAATACCATACTACAGGATTAACCTTTCATTGTAATAATAACAATGTGCTTTAGGGGATAATTTGGAGTTGTGATATTCCAAGTGATAATGAGAAAAAAGCAGAGTGAAAATTCAAAAAGGACACAACAGAATGAAACCTATTTTTTCTCCTATGCACCTGTACCTACCAATTTGGGCAAAAACACATAGGAAGTCACCTTAGGGCAGAAAGAGGTATAAAGAATGCATGTTCTGCTTTGGTTCAGTAATATATGCAAGATAAGAAACTTGCCAATTATCACAAATGTTGAGAGAATGAAATGAGACCTGGAATTAGTTCATAGTACATTCTTAATTTGTGCCTTCCCAACAGAGACAGGCTTTTATTCTTACATCCATATTATCATTAAAACCTATTTACAAGTATGATAAAGATTAAATATGAAAAGTATAGATTGTAGGTCTGCCCAAACAATAATTTCAACATGATAGCATATGGTAAATTAACCAAATTCTTATAAAATAAACATTGAGAAGCACCCCCCCACACACACACACACACTCCCCCAAAAAAATTCTATAGGAAAAGTAACCCCATATTTGGAATTAGTTCATAATACATTCTTAAATGCTAAGGTATATCTAAAAAAAAAAAGTCTAGGTCTCAAATAGTACCGAGATTGATGTGACTATTATGAATAATAAAATGGTATTTTGCTTAACTTTACTCAACTACTTGGTGATTGTGAATGTTTAATGATGAGCACAATGCTTGAGGAGGCTTGCAGTGTGTTTCACATTTTGCTTCCATATGCGATAGCGAGCCTTATAGCCAGAACTATGCTATAGCAAGTTCAAAGGATGAATGACAAGACGTGTCTTGTTATATCTATATGTAACACCATACATTTGAAACCATTTGAAAGATCTAACCAAATCCATGGTACTGTTAAAAACATGTGCAACAAGTGATTGACTTTGAGGTATTTTCAGCTCTTCAGCAGAAGGTTAAAACACTGGTAACGATTCCGTATTCCCTTGGTCTTCTGATTTGACAGCGACCGGATGATCAGTGAGAGAGAGCTTAGATAGACACGCAATCTCTTGTCTCAAGTAAGAAAGACAGTACTTACTCTTGAGTGGTAAGAAAGTCTCTCGGCGTTCATGTCAGCTTGGAAGGTTTCCTGGGTGAGAAGAAAATAAAAACCTGGTGTTGATCAGATTGTTTCAGATCACTTGAGTAAATCCAGGGAGAAAGTGTGACTGACCCACAGGAAGGCTCCAGGAAGGAACCCGACCCCAGGCAGAAAGGAAAATCCATATGCTTTGGAGAGATTTGGAGTTTCAAGGCTGAGACCGGCAGCAACTCAGCTCTGTGGGAAATACGACGACTCTATGAACTTGTATGCTTTTTTTCACTGAAGGAGGAGCCAGAATTGCAAAATCCATGTTCCTTGCTGCAGGCAAATATATATATATTAAATCTTCAGTATGCAAAATGTCCAGAGCCTGACAGCTTTACAAGGTTACAAAGGTACAGATCATAAAAATGTTGCCATGAAAAAACTTACATTTTTAAGCTGCGGATTTACATTCTTAAGTGCATGTGTTTACGTTCAAGCACAGAAGAGACATTTGGGTGTGTTTTTTAAAGTAAACTCGGGATTCTATTCTTTCCCTACAAAGGGCTTACAGACCTTGCTGCGAAGTGTAGACATTCAAATCCTTTTCTTTCTTTTTTTTTCTTTTTGTGACAGGAGTTTTGAGTGACAATCATAATGGTAAGAAAGCAAGAAGGAACAAGATGGTTTATGACAGCCTTCATAAAATTTTGTTAGGGAAAAAAAAAGCGGGGGGGGGGCAGTGCTCAGTGTTGAAGCTGTATGTTTACATTTATTTACTATGACATTTCAGTTTCTACGGCTACCAGATCTGGGTTGCATAAATTCAGATGGCTACTAATACTTTGCTGTCGTCTGCTGGATGTTTGCCGCTCAGATCTGAGAGCTCAAGATACCGCTCTGTAAGATAGCTTGGACTGAGTATCCAACTATTAGCTATTATACAATCATCCTCAACTTAGAACCATTCGTTTAGCAACCGTAAAATTACGACAGCAGTAGGGGAGGATGGGATGGGGGATGGGGTTAAAATTGAAAAACTTTCTGTATAAAACTCTTTCAATAAAAAAAAAAAAAGAATACTCCAAGCTTTATCATTCATTCATTCATTCATTCATTCAATCAATCAATCAATTTTTATGCCACCATCTCTCCTGTAAGGTGATTCTGGGAGTTACAAATATATAGCAGGCATGAAAATCTTCAGCTTCCTAAATTTTCTCAGGCATGAAAATCTTCAGCTTCCTAAATTTTCTCAAGATTCTTTCAAGCATGCATGTCTCAAGAAAGAACTAAGTTATATAGAAGGATATGCTGTAACTTTATATATGTTGACTTGCATGGTGTTCGAATGTCCACAGAACTGAACAGTAGACAAATTGTGCAAGCCTTAAAAGAGGTTCTGAAAAATGCTGAAGACTTTAAACTACTGTTAGTGGAGCATGCCAGCTTCTTAAATATTTCTACTGAATTGCTCTTCTCCTCATCTTTTCAATAATATTTTCCTTCTACTTATTCAATGATTTACTGGAAAAGATTCATTAACAATTACCTTATGGTTAATATAGTTGGGGAAAATATTTGTTTACTTTTAATTGTGTGGAATAAAAATCAAAACCATGTAAGAATGAATTGACATCAGCAAAAATGTCCATGCTGTGTCATCTGAAGTATACCTGGAGGATTTCAATTATTTTCAGTTTGGTATCCATTACCAGGATGTCCTCTTTCTCAGGTTCAACTTGCTTCACGTTACCTTCTGGGACAGCAGCCAAGGGTGTCATAGGCAAGAACCCACCACCTCTGAGTACCACTTGGGTCATGAGCTCTCCAACACCATGGATCGATCTCATCACATTGCTCCCTTCAGAAACAGATAAATACCCCAGACAAATATTTTAAATTTGCATTTATTTATTTATAGTCTACATTTATTATTTTTATAAATAACTCAAGGTGGTAAACATACCTAATACCCCTTCCTCCTCCTATTTTCCCCACAACAACAACAACAACAACAACAACAATCCGGTGTGGTGAGGTGAGGTGAGGTGAAGTGAGTTGGGCTAAAAGGAATTGACTGGCCTAAAGTCACCTAGCCAGCTTTCATATCTAAAGCGGGAATAGAACTCACAGTCTCCAGCTTTCTAGCGTAGTACCTTAAACACTAGACCAAACTAGCTCTAATAAATGACTGCAAAACTAGAGTTGCATAATTCTCAATCAAGGGAAACCTCATCTCACTGTTGTAGAACATATGACTGTTCTATACATTTAAAGTATAATTATGTCATCTCTAGTATTATCTTATTATGCACAAAAAGGTGACACAGATGCTAAAAAATTTTTTGGCCAACCTGAATATCCTGGTATATGCTTGTAAATAAGAAGCTGAAACTACGAAGCATCTATTAAAATTTCAATCACTTTTAAAGCACTGATATTTTGTTTGTTTCATAAATTCCATTTGGGTTTTGTTATACTAGTTCAAGAGCCCCAGGAAAGATTGTGTTTATTTTTTATAAAAGAAAAATTTCAGCATTCAGAAGACTTCATGGGATGCCACAAAGCAGAGTGATTTATTTTTACATGCAATCAAATGGCACTAATTCTCTATACTAACATTTTGCAAGATACTCCCATAAATTACCATTCAAGGAATACTGTTTGTATCTTATTATAATGCATAATTTCAAACTCTCAAGATTGTAAGTGCAAGATTTTGTGTAACCTCACAAAGTTATATCTCTGAATAATACAAATAAAATGTATAAATGCTATGAATAAGATTCTAATCTCTACATTAGAATGCATTTGCAGGAAATACTATCCTGATTCTTAATGTGAAATGATTGTGGACAGCAATCTAATACTGCACCTGTCCTGAATAAAAAACCTAAAGACCTTGTCATCCTCTTATTTGATGGGTCAAATGTCTCTCAATATCTCCTTCACTTTTTCTTGCCATTCTTACCTTTACTTTCTTCCCCTTTTGTTGCCTTTGTAATAGGGAAAATAGTTGCAACATGAACACAGTCCAGAATAGCTAAGAGAATTTTTGTTAGTCTTAGAAGATCACAAAAATTATAGAAGCCAAAATATATCAGATTTCGGGCTAAATTCACAACCTGTTTGTAAAAGAAGAAAAGATAATTAGTTGAACTGGATTTTTTTTTTACATACTCAATATTCTTTTTAAAATTTCATAAAATTGTCTAAGATACCAAAGTCAGCCCTGAAAGTCATCTCCTGTCTTTTAATTCATTTTTAACATTTCTTGCCTCGTTGAAATTTTATATACTATTTTTATGCTTTTAAAATTTTATTATACACCACTCAGAATTTCCCTGTGAGGGAGATGGGCAGTTGTCAAATCTGACAAATAAATAAATGTAGAAATAATATTTTTATGCAAAATGGTGAATTTCTAAATATCTGTATTCTAAAAAAACATATCAGTGCTATAGTACTATACTGAATAATCAGTGCCTATGTTTTATACTTTTTTACTTTTATACTTCTTATTTTTCAGAGCTGATTTTTATTGTTCAGATAATTTAGGTTCTCTGATGTTGAGGGGACTGTTTATTTTCTGTTACTATTTACATAATAAATACAATACAACACAAAGAACAACAAAAGAACAATTTCATTTTAACTTATCATTACACCTGTCAGCCATTTAATTATTATTTTTTTCTTTCATGTTGATTAGATGTTGGGGATTTTTAATGACAAAAACATAGTGGATAAAAACGTCTATCTATGATTTTGGAAAATTTCAGCATTTATAGCAGTTGACCAATTTTCTAGGTCTTTTACATAAGGCAGATGGCAGCTGGAAAACATTTGAAGCTGCCTTTAACTATTTAACTATTCCTTTCAGCTAGTGCTGGATTTACTAGCAGATTTTCTACACAGTAGAAATCTTTCTCTTCTCTTGCCCCCTAATCCTTTTAACTCAACTTGGAAACTGGGCTTTTAATCTTTTTTTTTATGCTGGGCAGGTGCTATACAACTTATTTATGAATAAATCAACTGGTAGACTTGAGAAAATATACAAAAATATGTGTACATGATCTGACTACTGAATCACTTATGGTTAGCATCACCAATATTTGGTCTTGCAGCTCAGCTTGATGCATAAAACATTTACCTCAAAGGTGAGTTTATTTTTTTCTTTATCAGAAAATGGAAATCTTTGGCAAACGACATCTCTTAAATATTCCTCCACAAACTCCATAGTTTGTGCAAACCTCTCCTTGATTTCGTCTTTGGACGTTCCACTGCTGTCGTAGCTAAACAACAATCCCAAAACAAGAAAACAAAAACAAAAAGTGTGACCATTTTTAAAAAGTCCTGCCTCCTTTTTTCCTTTGGAAAAAAAAATACGTACAAGAAATTTATTACTTGATTTAGATCAGGGGTGTCAAACTCACATCATCATGGCGGTGTCACGTGACATATTGGGACTTTTTTCCCCTTCCTTAAAGCAGGTGGGGGCATGGCTACCATGTAACGCATCCGACCTGCGGGCCGGGAGTTTAACAGCCCTGATTTAGATTAATACTAAACACTTTATGAAAATACAGGGAGTCCCCAACTTACAGCAGTTCACTTAGTGACCATTCAAAGTTAAAACGGCATTGAAAAAAGTGACTTATGACCATTTTTCACACTTATGACTGTTGCAGCATTCCCATGGTAATGTGATCAAAATTCGGATGCTAGACACCTGGTTCATATTTATGACGGTTGCAGTGTCCCGGGGTCATGTGATCTCCTTTTGCAACCTTCTGACAAGCAAAGTCAATGGGGAAGCTAGATTCACTTAACAACCATGTTGCTAACATAACACCTGCTGTGGCAAGAAAGGTTATAAAATGAGGAAAAACTCACTTAGCAAATGTCTTACCTAGCAACATAAATTTTGGGCTCAACTGTGGTTGTAAGTTAACCAAAATTTTATAATTTGTACAATTCTACAATTGCAGATTCTCATTCAATTAGTTTGTGTGTGTGTGTGCGCGTTTATTACATTACGCAAACACAGCCTTGGAGTCCAAACTATTTACAGAATATTTTGTAGAATTTTATAATTTTTATAGAATGTGACAAGTGATACTGGAAATTCTTACCAGAAAGAATATAGCAGGCACTTTTTTCAACTAACTGATTTTATTAGATGGCATCAAATTTTGTGAGCTGGAAAAGGTGTTATTAAGCTCTTTCCTATTTGTTTTTGGGGGTTTTTTTTTTGCAAAGTCACCATGGTTCATTGAGAGAATCATTTGGTCACAAATACTCACTCATCAATTGCTATTTCAGATGGTATTTCTGACCATAGTCGAGCATATTTCACAGGCGTCACTTGTTCTTGTGGATCTCGGTCAACATGCATGTGCAACATCAGTCGACAAAACGAAGCTCTCAAGTCGTAAGGCAAATTCTCATCAGACATACAGCGAAGAATAAGGTCTACATCCAATTGTCCAGATATTTCATTTATAGCTAAGTACTGGCGATCAAGGCACATCCGAGCAAAAAGATTCAGCTGGTACCTTGTAAAGCAGAAGAAAAATTAGGAAAGCATAATTTTACCTCAGAGATTGAAAAAATCGTCATCATCACCATGGCAGTTCGCATTAAAGAAATTATAATAAAATTAATAAAAGATAAAAGATGCCAAGCACAACAGATCAGTTGTAATGAAGCAAGAAGTCTCACTCTCCATTGCCAAAGGCTTGGGTACAAAGATAGCAGAGTGGGGGACATCTGGATCTTGGGGGGGGGGGAACCTCATTCTAAAGGACAGACACTGCTACAGAGAAGCTACATTTAACATGATAAGATACATCTGATGTGAAGAGTGGGAAATACATTTTATGGATTATGGAAATATATTTTACAAATTAACCATATTTTAAAAATAGATAAATTATAGTGTAAATTTAGTTAACAAATGTTCACGCTTCAAGACCTCATTCCCTATTTAATTAAACTCAGAATTCTGCCATGAAACTGGAAACTGCAACAGCTTATTATGTGCTTATACGTACACTGGATCATGTACCAAACATATATTGTTAGTGTCCAACATCCAGTTTCAAACTGGTAGACACTCAATGCTTACAATCATCAAACTTAAAGGAGACCATTCAAATCAGATATAATGATGGCAGGTTCTCACTAAATTAGCTTTTTTGTGTATATTACATTATACAAACACAGACTTGGAGTCCAAACTACTTACAAAATGTTTTGAATAATACTACTACATAGCCAAATATTTTTGAAAAAAAATGTATCAGATTGACCAATGCTATTTATCTCTAAAAGAACAACCTACAAAGAACAAAATAATAGATCTTTATTTTAGAAAATAAAGAAGGATCGTCATGGTGATTTTCCCCAATCCTTTTGGCTATTCGTAATTCAGAAGCAGCTGTATAAACCACACTCAGCAAATGGTCAGTGCATGAAGCAGAACTGATTCTATGAATCTGTTGTCAGAGCTTTATGAAATTGTTATTGTACCAAGTTGTTTCCTATATCTAAATATCTATGGAGATACTCAGTCATCCAGGTCATGGTTGTCCTGAAGGTGCTTTTTCAAGAGGTAACTGGACCTTCT